>JAJMLP010000017.1:0-144043 GCA_030569815.1 Diutina ranongensis (nom. inval.)
GGGTGTTATTTTTAGGACAATACCCTTGTGTATGATTATACACATTCAAATGGTTTCAAAGTCACGACATAGATAGTAGATTGTTTGAAACCAAAGGAACCCTCAGTAAACCAAATGAGGCTACCAATAGAAGTCAATTCAGAGGTAAGAGTATTGTCCCAAGAAAGAATAATTAGAGATAGGAGTTAGAATAGGTTCAATTGGGTAAGTGCAATGGCATTGCTGTTTGGATTGTACTTACTTTCGAAAAGACAAAAATTGACCATGTCTGGCAAATTGGGGAAATTTGGGATCAGGCGGAAAGTGGGGGATATTAGGATTTATAAGAAAGGTGCAGAAGGTGATATCCCCGCTTTATGCACATGCACGATCAAGAGAGGGTAAACAACACGAAATTGTAGTGAAAACAGACAACAAAGTTGCGAGGGAGACGCCGAGACAAGTCAATTGTCAAAATGATGGTAGTATTAGGTGTGTTAGAGATTGAGGTAATCTAGGATAACATCAGTAAACCAAGGGACTTGAAAAGGGGGTTGTGCCAAGGCGGTCCCCCCCTAATATGCACATGCACGATCTGGTCATCAATCGCCCATCGAAGACAGATTTAGATGATCAATAGTAATTAACAGAAATCACGATGGCTTTTAAGGTGTCAATCTAGCTCCGTTATTCGTTTTAAAGCACTTTGGATGACAACAACTTGGGTTGATGGTGTTGAGTTTGGTTTCAGCCTGATTATTGTTACTTGTGGATAGTACTTAGGCGAGATCCCCGCTTATGCACATGTATCATCATCAGATCTTGAAATATGCATGAAATAGATAGCAAGATATGGATCAACAGAAGTCAAACTGCTGTCGATGAGGTTGACGATTCGTATCGGTATGTTTCCATAAGCCATTGCACTACCAATAATATGGGGCGATTTCAGGTTTCAACTTTGGTTGATAATATGTACGTGGTGGTCGTCCTTAGACGACCATCCCCGCTTATGCACATGTATCATCACCAGATGATAAACACCTTGTAGGTTATGGGGTCAACATATAATACAATAACCGGTGCTCCTCAACCATTTCCTGGCTTTTTCTGCCGGCATTCACGGTTATATTAGGTTACCTGCAAATCTCGATTGTCTTCAACAGTGTTGATTTTGACATGGTTAAAGTCGATCGGTTGAGAAATACATGCACGTGACATTTAGTCACGTTTTAGGTCCCATGACTTCAACCCCAATAAATTATCATTTCTTTGGTGTTTAATTGGCCGTGATAGTAACAATGACCAGTATTTGCAGATATTTGCCGGTATTCTTCTCAAGTTGATAACCTTTGTTGATTTTCGTTTGGAAAAATTCAATGATGTTGTTCTGTTTCACAATACTTGAGAAAATTGAAAAATTTGAAAAAATCAACTGGGTTCGAATCCAAGTAGTAATCTTTGTTAGTGTTGGGCCCACATCAACTATGGCAGTATTAGATTAATTAACAAGCAATAACTCATGAAAGATATCCCTTCAATCGTTGTAGACATAATCCTTTCTGCTTGTATCAATTCATTGGTGATTACCGCAGGTAGCTAGAAGGAAAGGGACAACCATTAGTAGTGATATCATTTCACTACCAAACTGGAATTAGTATGCCAATATATCACCAAAGTTATCCCATCCTAGGATCTTTTTAATCGGCTGAACACTGATATACCCCACAAAAGTCCTCAGCAAATACGATATAACATTGGGGTTAGGCGAGGACGACGCCCACGATAGCCAAGTGTCCTAATTGAATTGCTTTTCCACCACAGAAGGATTAAATGAGGAAAATCGGATTCAATAGTAATTGGTGTGATTTCGGCGAGGTTCTTGGCTGACACTGGTAACGACCCTTGGATGTCACAAGTCTTAAAGAAAAGGTAAATATGACTTACAATATGAGGCAAGAACTTTGCTTGATAGGGCAACATCAGTGGGAGGTCAAGGGTCTTCGGATGGTCCCTTGCATAAAATCGAGATTTTGGGTCCAATTGTTCCTAAGTAATAACTGACGATCATCAGGATAATTGAGATTATAATGGGCTTTTCTTGAGTCTTCAATGATGACGTACAGTGGACGTGTGGTGATGAGTTGCGGGACCACTGATTTGGTGCTTAAGGGGATCAAGATTGGGCATTAACACCGAGTCGACATGGGTTGCTTCAGTTTCTGGGAGGATACCAATCCCCGAAGGGTGGTAGCACGAGAGCTCATGTTCGGGGTCCAATCTCGGTTCACAAACCCATTATTCATGGTATTCTTTGATCGCTGCTTGATAACTCGTGTTGGGCTCATCAGGGGATATAACTTGCCCGATGCTTGATGGAGGGATCGGTAGTATCAGTAATAGTAAGCGATCCTTTTTAAGTTGAAGTGGTGCTCCGACAACAGCTCCGACAGCCTTCAAACGTTAGGATTCTATCCAATTCCAATTGCCATAATTTGATTTTGATCAACCACTGTAGGGGGTAAGATTTCAAGTTTATGTTGACCGGTTCTGACCCCTTCCGCCTGCGATTGAGGGGCCAGATGCCAGGTCGGACGTAAGTTGACAATATATCAGGATTGGGTTTCCGACTTTGATAGTCAGACCAATGCTTGGGATGGTCAGATACTTGCGGTATTGGTACGTGATTCCAGCTGGTATGTACCCGAGTTTTCAGACAAGGGCCACCACTAGAGATGTCTGTCAATAAGTTTCAATCGACGATGTTTAAGCGGTGGGACAAGATCAATCTTAAGTTCATCATAATAGTTTTGAGTTGACATGTTGTTGTTCAACTCAGCATCCGTTTAATATACCAATAGGAAGGTCAAGACCCCTTCGGTGACTTCTTGTAACCATTTAGTATCACGTCAATGGATTTCGTCAATGTCGTCTGGTAACGACCATTTCGAGTTCCAACATGGTACAACCAGGACAATCACTAAGATATCAATAAGAAGCTCAAGACACCTCAGGTGTCACTTATAACCATTAGTATCACGCCAATAGGTTTAGTAGCGTCCACGTCGTCTGCTAATACGAACTTGGGTCATGGGTAGAGTTCCAACATGGAAGACCGGCCAGTACTGAAAAGTTGGGTTTACACTTGTATAAACCCATCTATCTCATCAGTAAAACCAATAGGATCAACGGTAGCATGACGATTCATGGCGATCATGTCGAGGTGATGGTCTTGCTTCACCATATTGGGGCTGGTTTAGGGATGTAATGGCCATACCATGTATAACCACTAGTAATTGTATACCATTCCACATTGGTGGATACCCATATAAATTTTCATATCATCCTCTGTTATGGTTCAATTCAAATCCCTGGTGATACGCATTATGAAATCGGCTCATTTCGCACCCAAAGGTTTTTCAGTTCATGGTGTGGAGAAGGGCCTCATCGTCGATACGATGGGGGCAACGGTATCAAAGGAGTTGGTTACAACTACGACGGCATATTTCTTTACTCAAAGTATTTACCAACAATCGCCAAAGTTCTTCCCCGGTTTTAGATACGGAATCAATTGCGTTGGTTGAAGCGCAAAAGTATCCTGAGCTATTACGAAGTCGGGGATTACATGAAGATCCTGATTATATCAATAAAGTGGTACGTCAGATGTTAGAAAAGTGTCCCAATATGAATTTAACTGTTTCTGAACATGATATTGAAATTCCTTACCACAAGTTTGCTAATCAACTTCGACCGCGACAAGTGGATGTCGATACGCCATTTTATCACTATATTTACCAGCATGTACCCAAGTTATATCAATTTTTAAAACTGGTGGAGCCGATGATGTTTAATAATCGTCAATTTCATCAACATTTGATTTGGTGTTGTTTCCATATGGAAGATGTGTCCACCATTCAAAGATTGGCATTTACTGGGGATTCGTATGATGGAGAAACCATAGGATATATGGTAGCTCTGTTTATTCAAAATTTGGATATTGAATTCACAAGAAAAGTCGTCACTCATTTGATTCAAAATGATAAAACAAATGACATGGGAAAAGTATTGGAGATCCTCGTGGCAGAATTGGAATCTGTCGATGGGTTATTTATTAATTTCCGGGATTATTTTCGATTATGGCGGGATAATAACCAACCAATCCTGGCCAAGGCATTATATTTATTGTCAAGACAATATTATAAGTTTGGTACCAGTGATGATATCGAAGAAATTGAAAAATACATTGATGATACCAAGGTTGGTGACCATTATCTCATTGCTAGTATTCGTCTTCAGAATACCATCAATCAACGATGGCCCGACCGAAAGAAACCCATCACCGATGAAGATCTCGTTCAATTTAAACAAATCTGTCAATCAACGGGGAATGATGATGAATTAATCGATTGTTTATTCAATTGGATGCGGTATTTTGCATCCCATCTGTCATTTACCCATGTGAAGATGGTACTTGCCGAAATGAAATATCATCAATTGACTCATAATGAATTATTTTCAAAGTTTCACCTCGAAGTGATGCGTCATTTTGTTGCCAACCAACGATTTTTTGATATGTGGTCATATATGAAGGCGGTGGCGTTAACCAATGATCAATCATTCACGGAACAATATCTCATTGGATGGTTCGATGGGTTTGTATCGACATACCCTCATTTAGTACCTCAATTCCTGCAACAATTTGATAATTGGCTTCAAGCAAATTTTGCTGGTGAAGATGTTAATCGATTGGCACCATTATTTACCGTCACCAAAGTTGAATCTCAACTTACTCCATATAACTTGAAGAATTCACCATTGATTAAAGAACCAAAGAAATATAGCCTGTTATATTGGAAAAATATGGATTGGTCCCAACAGCATTTACTCCCTAAAGGTGTTCTTAAAGATCAAGTGAGTTACCGTGCCACCAAAGGGTTTGTTGATGTGATTAAGAAGGGAGTGCGGGCCAATTCTCAATTGATAACAACGACGTATCGCCGGGCTGATTTGATGACGAAAACCCACCTCGAAGATCTTAGTAACCATATGGATCTATTGAAGCATTTACAACCATCATTTGAATTATTCAAAATCCAAGCCAATCAAAAACCATTAGCATTGAGACAATTCATGTATACCCTTCCCAAACTATCGATGAATTATCGCATTGTGTTTGCAAGAATGTTGATGAATAATCGACTTTATGATGAATGTAATTGTGTGCTTGATTCCATTAGTGATCAAACGTCTCATCAACAAATGGCGATCTTCATTATCCGGTTAAGAAATTATATTACTAGAGGTGATTACCTGGGGGCAACCCAGTTACTCAAGACATTCCCCATTGATCATGTGGTATTACTGCCATTCTTATATAACCAGGGATGCTTCATTGAAAAACAATTACAAGCTAAACTCGATCATAACCAAAATAATCATTTAGTGATCGATCAGTCAATGATTGAGTTGTTAACGCTGTTACAAGGATTCCTTGGTGATGTTAATTTAAGAGTGGAAAATGATCGAGTGGAAATTTTAAATATTGTCGACGACATGTTACTGTTTATGGAAAAGTGGATGAACGATAGATTATAGATTTTGTACATAGATAACGCTAGGAATGATTACATAAGCGATTTCCCCGGTTTTGTCCCAATCCCCCGCACTCGATCGGAAGTTTCCGTAGGAATATATATATATATATACCATTGTATCTGATCACACTAATCATGCTGTTGACTCCTGGATCCACTTTCCCTTCTGGGGTTAAATTCTTACATGTACCAATTAACTTAGAAAACCTTACCGTAATGGACCCGTTGGTGTGTGAACGACCAGTAACCCTTGATGTCGATAAAGAGACTCAAGCGATTGGAGAGGGTAACTTTGCCATCATTGGTGCCCCAGGAAGCTTTACTCCAACTTGTACTGAAACTCATATCCCCCAATTCTTAAAAAACCTTGAAAAGTTAAAGAAGGAGAAGAATATCCAACTGGTAATCATTCTTACCTTTAATGACCCATTTGTGGTGAATGCTTGGGGGAAATTGTTATTACAAGCAGCTAATTTGGATAAGAATGGTAATTATCCCAAGGTTTACTTTGCTAGTGATAATGAAGGCACCTTTTCTGGTGCTCATGGATTACTTAAGGATAATGGTCGATTGGAACGGTATGCGTTGGTAGTTAATGGTAAAACGAAAAAGGTGGGATACCTTGGATTAGAAACGAAGATGGGAGTATCAGTATCAGGGGTTGATGAGGTTTTGAAAGCTAAATTATAGATAGATAGACTCTGATAAATATTGACATAAAATCAGGACGTAAAAGGAAGATGAAATCGCAATGTGACACCGTAATATGAGGGAAATCTGGACTGTTGTTATATTACCGGTAATAACCAATTCCTTGTTCATACAGCCAATTTCCTCAGTACTGTTGATGAATTGGCTATTACGGATAAATCCCAAGCCAAAGTCAAGTGGTGATAATCCATTCACGATAGTCTAACGTAAAACGGTGAACGCATTCCCTAGCTACCATCGTTATGTATGGTGTGCAATAAAATTAATAAACTTATAAAATTTCAACAAAAAATGAAAATATTTTAGAAAAAGAATATAAATTCTAAACAAAAAATGAAAACATTTTATAAATTCTAAATAAAAATTGAAAAAAATGTATAAAAAAAATAATTCATACACAAATAATAGTTACAATGCCAATGATCATCTCGTAAATCATCATAAACTTGCATCGTCCCCACCCCTACACAAATGTAAACAACAACCCCAATTGAACTTTTACTGATATTACATAGTAGTGACTAAATCATGTAACATACACTTCAAATCATCAACAGTACCAACATGAGCACTTGGTCGAAGCGTACTCAGCGAATTATCATTATCTTCTTTATCTTCCTTTTCCAATAATTTCAGGTGATCCCTTCCTGGAGGTAACTCATCACAACTTCTTTGCACCATATCATCGTTTTCAAGCATGACTCCACTTAAGCGATATTTCGACCCACCCGGCTCTATTAAATGTGGGAACATCTCGAGGGTATTATACATGTCTTCGATGCAAAGAGTAATATCTTTACTCAGAACGGTAGGTTCTTCAACCCGACGTCTTTTCAGGGGACTTTGTTGAATGACTTCCGTTTGTGGTTGAGGGGCATTATGGGTAGGAATGAAATCCAGGTTGCTATACTTATTTTCTCGATATTTGGCAACATCAATGGCCTTTTCCATAATGCTCTTAAGGTAAGATTCCAACCCCAATAAAATCACTTCCAATACTGGTGCCAGGACCCCCCCAGTTAACCCATACTCTCTCATCGTCATCAATACCCTCTTGGAAAGGGTTTCATAATCAGGAAGCTCAAACGTCTCACTGCAAATGGGGGTATTTATCCCATTGACAACATCTTGTTGCCATTGCACTAACAGGTTGACATGAAGTTGTTGTTGATCTTTATCTTGAATCATGGGAATCTTAGGAAGTAACGAATGTCTCGTCAAGGTGATCCCCGCACTTAACTTCCCTTGTTTACCACTATCACGAGTGATACTTTTGATCCGTAATCTTTCCTTAATTGGCAACCCCATAATGTTTTGTTTGAATTTTTCGTATTGACTCAGTTTGACCTTCAGCAGTTTTGCCGCCTTTTTATTCCAAAAGAGGGCAAAATCATCGGTACCAGCAACATAGTCTTGAGGGGGGAATTCTTTTGTTGAATTTGCCAATTGGGTTAATAATAATTTGTTATGATACCTCGTCAAATTATCGGTTCGAAGTAATGGAGTGATGGTTGCCACCAATTCCGACCGACTAAGTTTACCAATAAGATAATACAGCAATGCTTCATGATATTTTTCCCAATCAGGCCCCAATTTGCTTTGAAATTCTCGCATAAGTCTTTCCAATTCGAGTCTTTTGGTAGTCTTATTCTTATCCAGTTTCTTAACTTGGGCTGAACTTCGTTTATCATTCAGTTGTGACGGAGTACGAACAAGGGTGGTATCTTCATTTGGTTGTTTTATTTCATTTTCGGAATTTCCATTGGCAATAGTTGGTGTTGGTTCAGTTTTCACTTGAGGATGTTCACTCCCTTCCTGGTCTGGAACACCATTCAAAGATTCCACAGACTCCGGCTTCACCAGTGGCGATGTCATTTATATTAAATACTTCGAGATCCCGATATTAATAACTTGGTGGTGGGGATGGAGGAAGGGTTCAAAGTTGGTTAAGTTGTTGAAGTGTGAGGGTCAACTTCAATCGCGCTTGATGTTCGCACAACATCAGTGCATCAGACACCTCCATGGGGGATTAAATATTATTAACGTCTATATCACCAAGTATCTATAAATTTCCATTGTACCCACCACTAAACTTCTAAACCAGATCTTGTCTAATCATAATCGTCACTTCTCTTTCCAACTCTTCCTTCTTTTCATTGGTATCCAGGTCAGGGATGAAGCTAGAACCAACCTTATCGTTCCTTTGAACAAATACAAACACCAATGCAAATGCCACCCCTAATGCCGCCACACCAATACTAAAATAAAGTGCTCCTTTATATGACTTAACAATATCATGAGCATGCTTCATCGTTTGTACTTCAACCGTCAGCGACATCGCCAAAAATAGCGATACTGAATAATTGACAACGGTAGATAACAATGATCCAGCCATCCCTTGATGATAAATTGGTAAATAATCCAGTAAAATAATCGCAGCAGCGGGGAAAGATAAATCCATCGCCCAGCAGAGAATAAATTGCATACCAAAGGTCATTCTCCAATATGATTGATGGACAGGGGTACATACCAACATGACCCCCCCAATCATAAATGCCAACATTGAAAAGGTAATTAAATACAGGGGTTTTGTCATCTTAATAATGAATGATACCGAGATCAGGGCAATGGTACCAAGGACGAAAAATGGAAGATAGGATAATCCTGCTTCGATCGGAGTATAATGACGCAAATTAAGGATATAATTCCAATAATAATATTGCCAAACGCCAAACGACCCCCATCCAAGACCCATACACAATAATACAAGTCCTATTCTTCGATTAAAAATTGACTTTGGAAGTAATGGCACTTTTGCAATGAAGATCTCAACAAAAAAGAATGCAATAATAATGACGACACTCACTGGCAAGAGGACAATGATATAAGCAGTTTGCCATCCTACTGCTGGACCTTGATTCCAAACAAAATTGAACAAGATTAACCCCGATACCCCAAGACAAGAACCAAGCCAATCAAACAGCTTATCTTGGCCATCATTTTCCCGACGTTGAATTTCATCGACATTAGGAATCACTATCCACAGCAAAACCCCCAATAAAAATGCAACAATCGCAAGTAACCAATAACTCCATGGCCACCATGCTAATTGAGAGACAACCCCTGCCATTAAAGCACCAATAGTGGCACCAGTAGGACCACCAGCACCAACCAACCCAAACACAAGATTTTTCCGGGAATGGCCATCATAAATAGTACCTAAAAGCCCCATGGCACAAGGCATAATAAGAGCAAACCCAATCCCCTGGAATGCCCGACATATAATGAAAAAAATCACGGTATCAACATAAACACTGCATCCAGTAATCAATGACCATACACAGATCCACGCCCACCCAATAATCAATACCTTCTTAAGACCATACATGTCGCCTAATCGACCAGAAATAAGGATAAACGTCCCCACCGTCAATGCAAATGACCCCATAAACCATACTTTAGCGGCATTGTCGACACTATGGAACAGTTCCATAATGAGATTCATCGGAGTCAACGACATCGTGATACCCCCCTGGCACAAAAACTGACACATCACCAATAAAAATACCGTAACTACCTCCTGGGCAGTCAGGTGGAGGATTTTAGGACGGGCCTCCATTGAGATAATAACAAATTGTCATCATTTGAAAAGTTGCAGATTGCTTAAATATATATGCGATGCATCATTTGACTCTGAGTTCGCCGTTTGATGCACTGATGTTTTCCGTGCGCATGTCGTTACTTATTTGATGTGGTTAGGGCGGATTTTCCGGCGGAAACTCCGTTGGCAATGCGATAACCACAATTTAGGGGTTATTGTTGATGGTTTTGAAAAATGGATATAATTGGTTCGTAATCAAAGATAATTAACCGTTAACCCTTATTGTTAAATAACCCGTTGTTTCGAAATAATGGTCGCTTTTAATGTCATTTATATGGTACCCGTTCGCCGACGCGCCTTTTGCAAGGTGGGGGCATGATCGGAGCCAGAGATTCGAACCATTCACATGTCGCAACAAACTGGGAATCAATGGCAACCGGTAGCATCGGTTTGATCCAACCGCACTTTATAGTATCAACGTGGATACAACCCTTCCGATCAGTTTATGATTGTGGACTTCCTACCATGTTTATTGCTAACTCGAGCCGTGTGCCATTCACATGTACTAAATCAGTGTTGAGAAATGGTTGGCACGATTTCTTTGTAACTTGGTCAATTCACCGGTTATATAGCCACCATGTGCCCCTGGAGGAAAAGCTAATCACCGATAAATTTAGTTCCTTTCGTCAAAAATATAATGCCCCTCATTACCCCATAGTTTTGTGTCATGGGTTCTCTGGGTTTGATAAAATTGATTTGATCCCAGGAATTGATAATATAATACCTCAAGGAGAAGCCAAGAAACATGCCATTCTTCAAGTTGATTATTGGTATGGTATTGAGGAAGCATTGACTAAATTGGGGGCAAATGTCGTCACCGCCAAGGTACCAGCGTTTGGTACCATTGAAGAACGGGCAAAAGTGTTACATACTTTTCTTGAAGCTCAAGCCAAAGAATTACGACAAAAATCAAAGGCAGAAGTGTATCACCCTACGGAATTCCATGACAACCATTCACAAAGTGAAAAGTTCAAGGGGAGGGAATCCCCCGACACAAATCCTCAAGGAGATTTGGTAAAGCTTAATCTTATTAGTCATTCAATGGGAGGATTGGATCTGAGATACCTTATCCATAAACTAAACACCGATTCATCGATTAAACGAAGTTATAAGGTGGCGACGTTGACGACTATTTCCACTCCTCATCATGGTTCCGAATGTGCTGACTTTATTGTGCAAATGATTGGGGATAATAAAGCATTAAAAGAAATTTGTCCGCCTCTGGTGTATGAAATGACTACCAATGAAATGAAAACATTTAATAAAACCATCACTGATGACCCTAATGTCCAATACTTCAGTTATGGAGCTAGGTTTCGTCCCAGATGGTATAATATCTTCAATATTACTTGGAATATCATCTCCAATGAATCGAAACGAGAGGTTAAAGATGTAAAAGGGTTTGATAGAATACTTTTACTGGATAATGATGGCATGGTCAGTGTTGCCCTGGCCCATTGGGGCACTTATTTGGGGACTTTAGATGACGTCGATCATTTGGACTTGATCAATTGGACCAATCGAGCAAGGCATTTTGTTGAAAAGTATATTTTCCGAGAGGAACCAAAATTTAATGCCATTGCGTTGTATTTAGATATAGCAGATAATCTTAGTAAAAGAGGGTTTTAGAAAATCACCATTAGATCGCCTCTTCACTTTGGGTGACTTTTTCATGTTGGCGTTGGACATCATGGCAATAGTCATCGATGTTATCGATCCCAGCTCCGATGGATTCGATGATGGTATCATTTTCTTCGACGAAATTACCCCAAGCAATCAGTTTTAATAACGAACACCGGTGTAATTCACTCACCAACCAATTTCTATATTCAGCAATGACGATTTCCTTTTCCATCGAGTTTAAAATTTTGAGTTCAGTTAAGATTTCATTTCGGCGAATGCCAATTTCTCTCATCGATGTCCCAAGTCTCTTGGCAGTATTACGAGTGATATCATCAGAATACTCGTTCAACCATGATGATGGATTACCTTGATTCATGGCATATGATACATTTTTGAAGATGGCAAACGATTCCAGGCCATCATCATCATATCTATCGGTCCACATGTCATAAATATCTTTCATATAGATCGACATTTGAATATCAACCGGAGCCTTGGAAACATAGTCTAGGGTAATGTTATCGGCACGATTAACCGCCCAATATTCAACCGTCAGCTTTCCCACCAAGAAGAAATTTAATGATATCGATAATGAACACAATAATACAAGGAATCGGTAGGCGGAACATGCCGAAACTACCAGTTTGGTCAATTCCGTGACAAATCGGATCAAACATACCGTCAAATAAAGAATACCAAGACATGACCGCTCAAATAACACCCGAGCAACATCCAACATGTTATAATAAATCGTGGGAACTGATTGAACAACATAGGGTTCATCAGTTACCGTTAATTTACCGTAATAATAAATGGCCTTGGCAACCATACCATGATGCCCCAATTGTCGCTGGACCTTCTTCAAACATTCAATAATCTCTTGATTATGAGAAAAACTAATCCCTTGACATAATTTATCAATGACCAGGTTAAATGGAGACTTGGACTTGAAATTCCGACGAGCATAAAAGTAAACTTGTGATTGTTTACCAGCAATGCCCACAATGACAAATTTATACTCCAATGAGAACTTTGACCCCAAAAAGAACTCAAACGACAGCATCTTATGAGTAAAAGTATAATACTCATCATCATACATATTGTCAATCACTTGTTCGATCTGAATTTGTTGCCTTTTACGATTATAATGAGAATCAACATTAAATCTTCGGTACATCACCTCGGGGTCATCTTTCGATGCCATATGCCATGGGACAACTTGATAACCATTGATTTTGGCAAATGACAGGTTATCCCGTAATAAGAACAGCGAATCGCCTAACATGGCATGGAAAATGGCCTTTGGAGGTAAATTCCAAATCGACAGATGGGAGTATTTATACTCATCATTAAAATTAGTTAGAAATACCACCGGTTTCAGCTTGGGAGTGACAACAACCAGCAGGTTGGGTAATTTCAGCCCCAACGTCAACAAATTTGTCCCCTTTGGTTGAATCAATTCGAGTAATTTCTCCTTATGAATCAATCCCTTGGCAAGTTGAGCAATCGATTGCAATTGTAATTTATCTCTTAATTCTTCACATTCGGTCTTATCAATAGCCGCCATATCCCCAACCAATTCTTGTAACAGTTTGGATTTATTGGCATTGATGTTTTTAATTAAACAAAGAAGCTTTCTTTGTACTGCCCTCCCATCATCAAGGAACAACTTGATCTTAACCGAGGTGTCGACATTATAAATCTTTAATAGGTCACATTCCTTTTGAGAAACATGATCCACCAGTACCACTCGATTCACTTCATCTTTGAAAAGTGCCACGAACCCCAGGGCCATCATGTAAAAGTAAATGTGATCTTTGGTCACAAAACATCTGCCACTGAGATCTTGACGAGAGTTTGGAGACCAGATACACCGGAAACTCAAGAGACAGAATTCCCCAGGATCAATCTCAGTTTCAAAAAGTGCCCTCATTTGGATATCCATGGCAATCAACTCCGCAGGATAATACAGAGGGTACTGTCCTTGTTTCTTAGATTGATTACCTTCATCTGGTTGTGATGAAGTTCCTGGTTCAGCATTGATGTCATCATTTTTCATGAGCAAAGTTATTTGCGATGAAGATGCTTGTCGAATTGATACCTGACTATTTTGTCGATCAATTTCATGCAAATAATATGCCCCCCAGTTGATTGAACCCCAAACATTAGCCGTCAACGCCGTCGGCAATGAAGTTGCTGGAGTAATCAAATATGCAATAATCAGGGTTTTGGTTGTCCCCGTCATAAATGGAGGACGAATGGTTGGTACTTGGTAGTATAAATGCTCCAAGAAAAACTTTTCGTTTTTGTTGATATACAGACTCAAATCATTGGAAGTAATTACTTTACCATGACTGTTGACACATTGAGTACTTGATATATCCCGGTCAATCAACGTCAGTTGACTCAGAGCAAATTCGGATAATAATGGAGGAATTCGACTCAGAGCGATTTCTAATACATGTGGATCATTGGTAGGATTTTGCATGATTCTCTTCCGCTCATTTTCAATAACTTTGAGCCACAGCTTCAACTCTTGTAACAGCTCCGCCTGGAGAATGATCAGAAGACCCGAGGTCTTCACTTCAAAGCAAAACCTTCTATCTTCATTTGGGTAATACTTTGAATTACAAAGTAAGATACCGATCTTATCTGTTTCTTGAACAAATGTCCCCAGCGGCAGTAATACCAAAAACCCAATTACCCCCCCCTTGATAAAACACCATCGCCGAACCCAAATGGGTTTAGATTGGCCATCGATCCAAGTTTTCATAAACAAATATCCATGCTTTTCAAATGCAGTTTCGTCGGTGTCGGCAAGAATCCGTTGATTAATCGTCGCTGATCGATAATCATCGGGATCCTGAGATGGCTTTGCTTGATTATTCGCCAATTCCTCCACCTGGGACCGACTGGTTTGCATATCCTTACGGAATTTCGCCAACGAGTCAGAATACAGATCACTCCAAGCTTGGATTCTTTGGATACGGTCAATTAACTCTCGAAAGTGTTTGATGGTGATATTTTGGGCAATATTCGTCTTGTTCCGCCATAAATTCGTCAGCATTAACACCAATTGACGATCCAACATGTTACTCAATTGGTTCAACTCGATAACAAGATCCAACAGCGCATGAAGATATTGTTGTCGAACCTTGTATAATTCCTGGGCATCTTCAACAAGCATATGCAGATCCTTGGTCTTTGAAGTACTCAAGAATATCGAAAGATACTTTTCATATTTGATTTGTGCTTCTTCAAAAATCACCCGTAATCGTTTATACCGCTTAATTACTGGAGTCACCGAAGCATATAATGATTCGACATTAGCAGTATTGATCAGTAATAATGATAAACACAACCCCCAAATCCTTTTACTCCCATCCAAGGTGGTCCGAAGCAGCTGTACGGTATATTCTTGATCAATGAGGCCATCCTGGAGAAAACTAGGAACCAAATGTTCCAAAAATGAGTTATAAAACGTTTGGATATCCCGAAGATATTGAGGAAATTGTCGACATGATGTCAACAATGCATTGATCCATTTTTCCACGTTTTCCACTTGGATATCCAAATGATTCACCGAGGCTCGAAAGGTAGGCAGGTCTAACGCCGCTTCCTTAAGATTAACCAGAATCAATTTGAATTGTCTCGCCATTATCTTTTTCTCCTTAGGAACTCCGGTGACTTTCTTTTCTGCTTCAGGGTCATTATCTTTCTTAATCGATGAATTACCACTCATAATCGGCAGAAGGGTATGTTGATGAGGTTTATCATTATGGGATTTGGCACTTCCATTTGTCTGCTTAACACTATCTCCTTCCTTTGATTTTGTCGACGTCGTTACCGCTACCCCATTCGTCTGGGGGTTGTCTTGAGCCATTAGGGGCACACAACAATGGGATAACTAATTTGGTGCGTCGCGACATCAGATAAACATATAGACGGTAAACTCCGGATTGATCACCAAGACGTAATTAAGTCGATTATTAACAATTTATTTTGTTGATTGGAATTATGTCATTCTATTAGTTGGGGATCCCCCTTGTAATTCGTTTAAAATATGCGCAGTCTAAACCAATTGCATCCCCACCATTTCCGTATTCGTCAAGATCATCTAGACGACGCTTTGTACATATTTACTACTTTGGTAAATCTATGATAATGTATGTAATTGCATTAGTCGTTATCGCTTGTCTGTTACCCGATGCGCACCTTTACTTCACTCATCAACCATGTCCTTACAACAATGGTTAACTATTGATCCTAACCCTTCTACTCGACAAGAAATCGAATCGATTGCTAAAGCTAATGATCAATCGAAATTAGATTCATACATGTCCCCTCGGATTGCCTTTGGTACTGCTGGTCTTCGACTGGAGATGGCTCCAGGGTTTGCTCATATGAATGATGTTACCGTACTTCAGGCGAGTCAAGGGTTGGTTGACTATGTAGAGAGTGGTTCTATTGTTGTTGGGTTTGATCATAGATTCCATTCTCGTCGGTATGCAGAGATTACTGCCGCTGTTGCTTTAACCAGAGGGTTTACCGTTTATTTCTTAGGAAATGATGCTAATATTAGTGATGAGACTCAACGGATTGAAAATGGTGATAAACCAATTAATCCTTATAATCAAGGTGGTGTCACTGAACTTAAAGTTGGTGGTAGATTTGGTCATACTCCTCTTGTTCCTTTTACAATCGATCATGTGGGTGCTGCCGCTGGGGTTATGGTTACCGCCAGTCATAATCCAGCAAAAGATAATGGCTATAAAGTTTATTATGGTAATGGGTGTCAAATTATTCCTCCCATTGATAAAGGTATTGCTGATAGCATCGATGCTAATTTAGAACCATGGTCAACCTATAAGATCAGTGAGATCTTTGAAAAGGGGATTAAAGATGGCAAATTGATCATTTGTCTTGATGAAATGCAACAAAAATACTTGGAGAAACTTGAAACCCTTGTTCACGATCGTTCCCTTGGGTTTGACTTTGTCTATACCCCCATCCATGGGGTAGGATTAGACATTGTCCAACAAGCATTACCGAAAAACTTTACCGAGTTTAACATGAAGGTAGTTGAAACTCAAGCTCAACCAGACGCTCTGTTCCCTACGGTGGCGTTCCCTAACCCAGAAGAGAAAGGAGCATTGGACTTATCAATCGAAGTCGCCAAGGAAAATAACATCAAACTTGTAATTGCCAATGATCCCGATGCTGATAGATTCCTGGCTGCTATTGAATCAAATGGACAATGGAGACAATTGACGGGGAACGAGATTGGGTTTTTATTCGCCCGATACGTGGTGGATAATTACACCAAGGATTTATCAAAGTTATACTTTGTCAATTCGACAGTATCATCGCAAATCTTAAAGTCAATGGCGGATATTGATGGGTTTAACTTCTCCGATACTTTGACTGGATTTAAGTGGATCGGGAATAAGGCAATTGACCTTGAAAAAGAAGGCTATGACGTTCCATTTGGTTATGAAGAAGCAATTGGGTTTATGTTCTCTACTGCTCATGACAAGGATGGGGTAGCAGCAATGACGGTATTCCTCCAACTTTACAAGTTCTACAATGGAGACTTGGTTAAAGCGTTAGAACAGGGCTACGCCAAATATGGTTATTTTAAGGAGTGTAACGGATATTATCGAGTTCCTGATTTATCCCTCACCGAGACAATCTTCACCAAGGTAAGAGATCTGAGACAAGTATTGGACGCCATTGGAGATTTTGAAGTGATTTCATGGAGGGATCTTACTTTGGGATATCAATCGGATACCCCGAACCATGTCCCCAACTTACCCGTTGATCCATCACTGCAAATGATCACTGCCGTTCTTAAAGATACCAAAACTAGCAATCAAGTCCGGTTTACTGCTAGAGGTTCGGGCACCGAACCTAAAATCAAAATTTATTGTGAAGGTAAGGCTAATAGTGAAGAAGAAGCCTCAGAGGTTGCACGTAAGTGTTGGGATACCTTAAAACAAGAATGGTTTAAGCCAAAACAATATGATATGATCGAAGTGGTTTAATATTGTCTTTGTGACCCTTCCCCACATAAATACAAAATCACAAGCACATCGACCATATGCAGGTGGCCGAATTTGACATCTGGCTACATGTGGATTATCCACGTTTTATTTTTTTTTACATCACACCATTTTTTACAACTAATCATCTTAGTACACAATCCACGGAAAAATAAATGCCATGTGAAATCGATCGTAGGTGATAGGTGGTGTGTCTTTACCTAGTAGTCATCGTTCCCCACAATAATGTTGAGGGACGACGATATTCGGTTACATACAGGAACGGCCACCCCAATTTCCAATTGAGTCAATAACAACTTATTAACCAGTACATAATGAAGAATGGAGAATCGATTAATTAAATATATGTCATTAATTACAATCGTGAAAACCTCTACCTTGATTGGAAAAAAAAAATCGCTCCACTTCTGCCCCGCCCTCAATTTGCATATGAAAATGAACTTTATTCTAATATATAGGAATGACTCCACGGGAAAACAAAATCACCAATGTTCGATACCATCAAAGATTCCCACATTGATGTCCTCGCATCTCTCTGTGATGGGATTGTTCATGGAGTTCTGCCTGATGTAATCACCCCTTATCTCCACCCAAACTTCTCCATTGAAAAGTTGGAGGAATACTTGGCCACCTACGAAAAGCCTAGTAAAACGCCCACTTTCCGTCAAGATGTTAGAGAACAATTGGAACGTCAGCCTTATAGCACTATCCAACAATTTGTTCTTTTGTGTGAAGTATTACAACTGAGAATTTTGGCTCCAACCATCACCAAGTCGGTGACATTGGTGACGGAAATGAATGCGGATCAATTGGAACAAACATTGAAGGATTGGAGAGATTCTCCCATTGAACCCAAACGTAAGCTTTTTAGATCGATCCATACCCTTGCCATGTCGTTATTTGTGCTTAATATGACTCAACTCCATGGTGAAGCCATTGGTTACCCTAATGCCGAATTAAGAACGCAATTAGCTGATCAAGAAGTTGATTATTTTAAGTATCAATTTGTGGCGAATCCTACCGATTCAAATGTCGTGATTACTATCCCCGAAGATGTGCTTGTCATTGGTCTGGGTGCCGGGGCCGGGGTCACCGTGGCCACTTTGGCCGATGCGGGTATTTCCTCTTTGGTGTTGGAAAAGGGGAAGTATTTTAGCAATGATCAATTGACTATGGATGATAAGACGGGTCTTAAAAGTCTTTATGAAGGGCCTGGTGGGGTTCTTACCTCAAACGCTCAAACTCTTATCCTTGCTGGGTCTACTTTTGGTGGGGGGACCACCGTTAATTGGCTGGCCTGTATTCCCGCTCCCTTTAAAGTTAGAATGCAATGGTACCAAAAGTTTGGTCTTGAATGGGTTGCTGATCAACGTTGGGATGCCAACTTGAAGTATGTTTGGGAAAAGATGGGGGCTTCCACGGAAAACATCCATCATTCTCATTCGAATCAAATTGCTTTAGATGGGGCTAAACAAATCGGGTATGCCCATGCTCCCGTCAACCAAAATCTGGGGAATAATGAACATCATGAATGTGGGATGTGTCATTTAGGGTGTCGGTTCGGGGTTAAACAAGGTCTGGTTAACAATTGGTTCCGGGAACCGGCAGAAAAGGGATTTGCTAAGTTTATGACTGAAGTTAAGGTGATTAAAATCAACCATAACGGCGGTAAGGCAGAGCTGGTCATCTGTCGTGATGAATCTAATGGGGTGGTGTTTAAGATCAAGGGGTTCAAAAAGGTTGTCGTTGCTTCTGGGTCATTACACACCCCGGTTTTATTACAAAAGCTGGGATTCAAGAATAAGAATATCGGTAGCCATCTTAAGTTACACCCCGTGACCATTGGTTTTGGTGATTGGGGTCAAGATGTCGATACTGCTCCTTATAAAAACCTGATTATGACTTCGGTTATTACTGAAGTCGATGATTTTGATGGTGAAGCCCATGGTACCAAGGTTGAAACCATGCTTCATGCTCCGTTTATCGAAGCTATTTTCTTCCCTTGGGATGGTAAAGACACCGCTCGGGTCAATATGATGAAGTATAAGAACTTATCCGCGATGCTTCTTATTACTAGAGATAAGGGCGAAGGTAAGGTGTCTTATGATGAAAGAAAACCCGATACTTTGGTGGTTGACTATGAAGTTTCCAAGTTTGATAGAGAAGCTCTTTTGGAAGGGTTCCTTTGTTCTGCTGATGTGATGTATGTTCAAGGTGCAAAGGAAATCTTTGCTCCTCAAACAAAGACGCCATCATTCAAATCTTCAAAGGCTAAACACGAACGGAATATCAATGATTCCGATTACCAAGCTTGGAGAAAGATCGCCGGGTCAATTCCTTTCGATTCATATGATACTCCTTATGGTAGTGCTCATCAAATGTCTACTTGTCGGATGTCAGGTAAGGGATCATCATTAGGGGCTACCGATGTCAAGGGGAGATTATTTGAATGTAAGAATGTCGTTGTTGCTGATGCCTCGACCATGCCTACTGCCTCGGGGGCTAACCCTATGATTACAACGATGATGTTTGCTCGTCAAACTGCCAATGAATTGGTTAATGATTTGAAGCTGGGGGCTAAGCTTTAGAATAGCAAATTATAGGATTATATGGCATTATTGTTTGAATGTATATATGTACTGTACATCGATGATGAGATGCCTGCATGATCTGACCCATCTCATTACATATTGCCGCTATCACCACCACCATTACCAGTGGATAGATAGGATAACTGAGGTGAACCCCCCTGGCTCGTATACCCGGGGTTTCGAACCATAAATATCACCCCATAGTTTGTAAAACCTTAAAACTTATCGGTGTTAAAGGGTTATGATTTAACATAAAAAATCTCGATTATCTGCAGGAGTGAAAAGCGTACGCACTCTTTATCTTATCTGAGTGGACGAGCGAAGTGACCTGATTTTAGATAACACCCAAACACCGGTGGTAGGAGATGATAAAGGCTAGTCCACCATAAACGCGATAATATAACTAAATAATGATTCGATTAGCTAACTACAAGTCCCCTTATCTTTATCTAGCGACCCCATTCTATTAACTCTATCAATTACCCTTTTAGGTTGGTAGTCGCACCAGTGAAAAATCTGTTTCTTGACTAATCTCCATCGACATGAGCCAAATTACAAGAATGCCCCAACCGGCACCAGCACTTTTTGGTGATGAGACAAAGAAACTTGAAGTGGTCACATCAAATCCGACCCCTTCTCAAAATGCGGCGCAGGCACCGCTGGTGTCCACTGGATCACTGCAAAAGCAGTTATCATCACCACTGTGCCGAAATTGCAAAACTCACACCACACCATTATGGCGGAGGGATGATCTGGGACAAGTTCTTTGTAATGCTTGTGGTCTCTTTTTAAAATTACATGGCCGTCCTCGTCCAATTTCGTTAAAGACTGATACCATCAAGCTGCGGAATCGGATAAAACAACTGACTAGTGGCCATGGACTGAATCACAAACTGACGCCCAATACCCCGGAATTAAAGGCTAAAGTGGATAAGAATCGTCGTCTGGTGGGTAATAGCCCCAAGAATGGTAATGGCGGTGGCTCTCGTAAGCTGCTGGGAGAATACCCTCCTCTCATCATGAAACAAGCGCCCCCACATTTCACCGGGCAAATCCCAGGAGGTGCCACTCCAGGAATGGTTCCAGTCCACCCAGGATTACCTTCTCAAGTGCAACCTCTTCACTACCCAAATCTGGTACCGGTACTGTTTCCTCAAGGACTCGAAAGAATCACCTCTCCTTTGCTTTTATCATCGGCGACTCAACATGATCGTGCAGCGGCTCTGGCACTTGAAACCATGTCCCTGAATGATCTCGAATCGCTGTCGTTTAAACGGGGACCCCCTCCTCCTCCTCAAGGAGTACTGCTTATGGCATCGGGTCAACCTTCAGGGTCTACCTCCACCGGAGGGCTGACGATTTTCTCAACGGTTAATATGGCAGTGAATAACTCAAGTGCTAGTGATGGAACCACCACTCCATCTCAGAATGGTTCGCCAAACAATCAATCTCCTCATGATAATGGCGGCAACCCTCAACCTCCTCCCCCACCTCGGAACCCGGGGGAGATAATGTCGCTTAAAACGAGAATCCTGGAATTGGAATTGGTTAATGACTTGTACAGAACAAGAATCATTGAACTCGAAGCCATGGAACAAGCCCTGAGACTACGTGAAGAACTGATGCGCCGGAGATTAGATGAAATGATGGCATTGGCCAACATGCACTCGGTGGTGCCAATGGTTGTTCAACAGCAAGGGTCTGCACCCGCCGGGTCGTCTCAAGCTAATACCCCTACCATTACCCAGCAATCAACACAAGCTGCTGCCACCAGTGAAACCACAACCACGGCATCGGCAACCCCAGTGTCAACTGGTCAACCAGGTCAACTTCCCGTTCCTCGTCCGGTTCAAGTATCGTCAACCACTGCCCCTTCTCCGGTATCAACCTCTAGTAGCTACATTGGTGAAGTCAAGCAAGAATCGACGCCTGCCCCCCCGCCAACCCTCCCTCAGCTCGGATCATCTAACCAACTACCAGCACCCATGCTCCCTGCCATCCGTCTGGTTCTGCTGCCCCCTCCAATGGGTCAAACGGGCATTGTCCTCCCAAGCTTAAAACGACAGGCTGAAGATGAAAGTGGTGATACCAAAAAGCCAAAGTTTAATTAATATGATACTAGTATATACGACGGTAATGTAATAAGAGTAAATAACACCGATTTACATGATGTGTAAACCCTGAATAATGTGCTGGTTTTTTTTTTTTTTTTTTGACGTCGTTTTGATCAAGACGCATCTGATTCTACGTCACGGTACTTTTCCTTATATGGCACCACCAGGTGGAAAAACAACCACATGGGTTATTGTTGGAGATAATCCGACACTATAGCAATAGATAACCACATAGAACAATCCCCCTACTCTATATAACCCCCCATTATCTTCGTTTTCCTCCCCCCTTGCCAATTGTTCGACTCGCGTACTTGCTATCCCTTTTTGGGAGGTATCAGACCCCACCTGCGTCAAACGCGAAAAGTTACGCGCCCATTAAAACCGCAGGTCCTCATTTATTCAAAGGTCGTGAGTAAGTTGGTTTCTGGGATACAATCAAATGAATCAGAGTGGGCCCCCTCAGACTCCTCGAAATCATCACCCCCGGCTGGGGATGATTCTGCTGACACCTCAGCTTCTGTTTGGCCTTAGTTTCCTGCCCAGTTTCCATATTTCGCCATTACCATCGAATCTGCCCAATCAATTCGCCATCAAATCGAGTACTCCTCCGAAAAGACTGTTATTAGATACATTGGCCACGAGAAAACGGTCGCTGCTGACGGCAGCCCTGACTCCTCATATCGATTCCCTGACCACTGGTGATGATGATCTCTGGACGGTGGTCGATGGCAATACGTTGCTGACATCGTTGTCCAGCATTTATGAAGAAGCCCCGCCAACAAAACGTCCAAGATCTCTGCCTAATACCTCCAGTGAACCGACATCGGAATGGACGCCCGAGTTAGACGCGGTGTTGATCAAGTGTCAACGACAATTGAATCAATACAAGCAAAATTCAAGGGCAACTTCCACTAACCTACTGAATGTGTTGATGTCCACTCCTCAACCCCAAGTACTCAGTAGAATGATGTATTCGAAGATTGGTGTCACCAAACTGGTTCTCGACATTTCTCTGAGACTTCAATACTTAAACCGGTCGTCGTCATCTGGGTTATCGAATCCCCCTACATGCTCCCATGACTCGGTAAATACATCTGAGATCATCGATCGGGAATTGAATATGTATCTCCAGCTGCCACAACAAGGAAGTGATTACTCAATTGAAGTTGGTCAATTTGAGCTTAGTTATTTCCGCCAACCATTCCCAGCTCCCCATCACTTTGCATTTCTTTCGGGTCCTCCAGTTGTTGGCGCCCCATCATCAACATTAGTGTCATTGTTAGGCCAATGCCAACATGCAACAGATATGGTCAACCAATATCATCATCCCACAACGCCTATTTTTGTTTGTGATCATAATCTTGACCTTAATATTCCTCGCCAGCCTACCGAAGCCCTTGATCTCATTCTGGGGACATTCACCCTGAGTTTGCGACTTGTGGCGACTTCGTCATCATCACCATCGTCTTTACTCAATTGGCAATGCCAACTGAAGGTATGGAATAATCTAACCAACACTCAGATTTACCTGGGCATTGATCATGTCAATGGCTACGCATTACCAACGGCCCTGGTGGCCTCCAGCCATAGTTATGATGTCCAGGTACCATTTCTTAAGACCCTCTTGGCAGGGTATCTCAATTTCGTTGTCGAAGGGGGTGGTGAATGTAATTTAACCGTGGTTCAAATTCTAGTTGCTGGTGATGCGTCATCAGAAACGGAAAAGCCCATGGCAATGATGGTTCATCGATTACGAGCAAACCCTTCGATTAAACTAGGGACTACGTTATCGGTGACCCACCTTTCTTCACCTATTAATGCATCGTTACCTCCCCAGATCTATGTTGATGAGGTTGAAGATGATAATGCTACGGTTATTGCTGATTCCCTGCCTTGTAAGCTGACCCCTCATCAAGATTACAGTGCGTCTCCGGTTCCTAGAAGAAGAGCAAATATGACGATCGACCTTGATCGAGCAGGGTTTGTTCTTGGCAATTATGGTCCAATGACCGCCCCCGTCTATCATGGTGATTTACTCGAAAAATCTCACTACAATCGCAACCCTTGTCAAGCCAATCCTCATCAACCCCCTAATCACCAAATTTCTAATCATCTTACCGTGCCCCCTCTGCAACCGATGATGATGATCCCCAATGAAGAATTTGATCCCCAGTTTATGCAGGCTCATAGAACTAATCCGCCCGACCAGCGGCTTACGGGAGAATTCGAAACGTTTGGTGGGCCCATGATGGTCCCACAACAAGTGGGGGCCATTCTGGTACCCATGGAACCTTTAGATAATAAGGAAAACCGCATGGAGATTACTTTTGGACCCATTCTTGAATATGATCCTTCTAAAAATCCTGAAGCCATCGCTCATGCTAAGAAGCAGAAGCGAACTACCGGTCAACATCGATTCCCAGTTAATACCCAGGTATCAATGTATAAGCCGAAGAAGCAATAGGTTAAATAGAGACGAAAATAGCATTTTACAATTTACACGACTCATTGCATATAGCCATCATCGTATATAAATCTTTTAGTCTCTCGCATAAAACCGCTGATAACGGATTTAATGAGGATGAGATTATCCAGTGGTCATAGTCAATGATATCACGCAATTATTTCACGCCTATGGTTTTGTAACGGTTTCGCCGTTACCCCCGCTTAGACGTATCATCGTCGTTATCCTTCGTCAAATTGTTGGTTTTGATACCATCGATTACATGTGATATTTGTCAAGGGTGGGGTGGGGGAGAAAAGGGGTGTCGCGATTTATACTAAGGTTATTGTTCTAGATATATCATATCTTACGAGCATGGTCAACAGTTATCATTTAGTTATCCTTGTCCATGGTATTTGGGGGATCCCTGCCCATATGGCATTTGTTGAGCTGCAAATAAGGAAGCATGGACGCCATAATCAAGAAGATACCCTCGTTACATACAAGACTATCAGTCATTCGAAGTTTTTCACCTATGATGGTATCGATATTAATGGTAAACGGGTTAGAGATGAAGTGATTGAACAACGTCAATTGCTAGAAGACGATGGTGAAGGTAAAGTGACCAAGATTTCTTTTATTGCCTATTCATTTGGGGGACTTATTCTGAGATATGCAATTGGTATCCTTGATGATGAAGGGTTTTTTAATGACGTTGAACCCATCAACTTTGTTACCTTTTGTACTCCTCATGTTGGCGTGCCTACCACCAAGACTCTGAGAGTAATGAGACTTTATGACTGGCTCGCCCCGAAATTCTTAGCAACCACCGGTAATCAGATTTTTGTTTGTGATAAGGAACAAGGTCTGCTTGCTGAGGGTTCATTGGGCAAACCATTATTAGTCTGGATGGCTGATCCTCAATCAAAGTTTTATAAAGCCCTCGTTAAGTTCCACCATTTAACCCTTTATGCAAATGCAATTAATGACAGAAGAACTGCATGGTATACTGCCCTGATTTCCCAATATGACCCCTTCCATTCAATTCATAATAAGGATCCCCTGAGAATTCATGCTACTTATATCCCAGGTTATGAGCCAGTTGTGGTTGATAAATCAAAACCAATCACGTTTGGTAATCTGGATATTGTCCATCAACCACAACCTAGTCTGGCATCGACGTGGGTATTACGTAAATGGCGATGGTTAAAGGTGATTGGTCATTTGATGGTGTTTGCTCCGGTATTTGGTATTCATTTTCTTATCAATCTGATCATCCAAAAGATCCAACATAATCGTCGATTGGCAGACTTTAAGCAAACAACAAGTTTAAGGTATATGTACCATGCAAATCCCACCTTTTCTGATCATGTCACCACTGCCATCAATGATGAACGTAACCGGATCGTCGAAGATACTTATGAAGCCATCAATACTACACAAGAGATCGAAAGAGATGAACATTTACGTCATCCAGAAACACTTAACTTGACAGCAGATCAAGAATATATCATCCGAAATTTGAATAGATTACCATGGGAGAAATTCCCATTAGTGATTCGAAAGACGATGGCGACGCACTCAGCTGCAATTAATAGATTAGAAGATCCCGCTTATGAGGAAGGGATTATTGTCGTACAACATTTTGTTGATAGTGTGTTTAAACCAGAATAAATAATCCATCTGCTTATATTTCCCCACCACAGTATTTGTCATCGAAAGTTCCCCCCCGCATCCTAATTTTTCATGGTAGCGAGCCGCACCCAGCCAACCTACCTGAACAACCACACGATAAACCCAAGGTTAAATAATCTAATCAGACACGATGGAGGGGTTTGATAACTATTCCCTTCTACCAGAATGTCATCATTTGGATCAAGTATTGGCAAAGGCCCGAGAAAACGTCATCCTGACTTATCGTCAAGCAGTTTCAATTACCAAAGTCACTAGCGATGCTAAATGTTTCAATAAAAAAGATAATAGTGAAGTGTCGCCTCAGAAATTATTGAAAATGAAAGCCCTTGCATTGAAATGTACCGATTGTGGCCTATCTCAACCGAATAATTTCATCTGTCTTCAATGCCCCCACGTCGGATGTCGGACCGATGCAGCGTCTCATTCAAAAACTCATAATCATTTATTTGGCATCGATCTGGAATGTGGATTAATGTATTGTTTTAGTTGCCAAGCTTATACCAATAATGAAGACCTCGATTGTGTCCGACTTGATCGAGATCCTATCCATATCGACCCTGCTCATTATAATGATCCTGCCCCGCAGGCGACATCTGGGCTTAAAGGATTTGTCAATTTGGGAGCCACTTGTTACATGAGTCTGATATTACAAACATTTATTCATAATCCGTTGATGAAATCAAGCTTCCTCACCAATGACTTTCATTATTTTAATTGTGAACGCAACCGAGCATTTCTCATTTCACAAATGGTCGATGAATCAAATGCTTGTATCACTTGTGCCCTTGATAATATCTTCACCCTGTTTTATTCTGCCACCACTCCCGAAGGATTTGGATTGACTCATTTATTACTGACGGCATGGTATAAAAAGAAACTGTTAGCAGGGTTTCAAGAACAAGATGCTCATGAATTTTGGCAATTTATTCTTAATGAGCTCCACAGTGACTACGAAAGATTAATATCCAACCTGGAAGTGAAAATCGAACCTCATAATCACCAAAATTGTCCATGCATTACCCATAAGACGTTTTCAGGGGAATTGGAACTGTCAATCAAATGTTTATCCTGTGAAACAGTTACTAGCACCTATGATCCGGTATTTGACGTTTCGTTAGAATTGAAAAAAGGGGCATTAACCTTGTATGATTGCTTAGATCTCTTTTGCCGGGATGAACCATTGGATGTCAAATATACTTGCTCATCTTGTGGTCAAAAGACAAAGGCAGTAAAATCATTACGGTTAAAACTGGTGGCACCAGTATTCTCTATTCAACTTAAACGATTCAAGCAAACGATGGACCTGTTCTCAAAAATCGATAATCCCATCGAGGTGCCGCTTTATTTGGATTTGACAAAATATGCCGACCGCAACCACCAGAATAACCTCTTTTACGAATTGTTTGCTTTAGTCTGCCACACCGGATCGGTTCATACCGGCCATTATGTTGTCATTGTTAAGGATGGCGATGGCGTGTGGTATAAATTCGATGATCTGGTGATCACTGTGGTTAATGAAAAAGAAGTAAAATCGTCTTCGGCTTACTTGTTGTTTTACATCCAACATAACTTATGATGGTATCGGTTTAAGCATTTTTGCATAGTTGTGCCTGGGCACACAAACTACTATAGAGGATCCAACCCCAATGAGGAATGTCATTCTATAAATAAGACAACCATTAAATAAACAACCATACATTCACCATAGAAATATCCAAATGACCTGGAGAATAAGTTGGTCGTCATTGACGACAGAAACTAACCGCTAGGGTAAACATGCTTTTTTACAATAACTAATTAGGGTTGGACAATGAGCCACCAAACTAATGATGTTCGATGCACATTACCGAAACTATCCAAACGGGGTAAAAATCGCTTAAAGTTAAGACCCACGATTCGTGACCGTTGGCTATTGCTCCCCTGGTGACTAATTGGATTTCCATCGGATTGGGAAATTCGCTGCCCAATTTATTATGCACTCATCATCCCTTAAGATGGTCCGGCGTATCCTAAGGCTACCCACCATCTGGGGCCACCTCATAGCCAAATATAGATGAATGCCATGGAAACATTCCCCTGATGATTACCCTTTTAGTCCCGTTTCTAAACCTTTAAATTCCATACCACCATCGGGGTTATCTGATTCCGATGCCTCGAACTACCTCCCGTTTTGGTAATTGAAGTTTCCGTCGCGGTTTCGATCCCACAGATCATTCCTGAGTAGCTCTTGGTGAACCTAAATTAACCCCAAATTAGGAAGGTTCACAAATACCGGATATTGATAAGAAAGAAACGACTAAGCCAAGAATAAAATAATCAAGTGGTCCACAAACACTACATTTGGGTGGTGGTGTAAATAGTTTCAACCACCACCCCCCCTAGCCCCCTCCCCCCTTGATCTACTGTAGTCATCACTGTTGACACTGCTGGTTAACACGTTTACCCCTTGCATTACATATGATTCGAATCGTGTTGCATATTTAGTCAAACAATACGGGACACCCTCTAAGGGTTACCATTATCAAATTTGAAATTTCAATTTATCGTTTATGGTGGGGGACAATTCGTCCATTCTTTAGTTAGCACTCTAACGGTTGCCCCTTGCGACTGCCAAAAATATTTTTTTCCCATGTAGGCGACGTACATGCTGGCTTGTTTCAGAAGGGGTAGGCCAGCTTGGCTTGTGTCACCACCTCCCAACTAGGGCAGAGGCTGGCCTAAATAAAAGGCAGGCACAATCCGCAAGTCATGGTGATTTATAACCCATCCCTACTTTACTTTCGTTGACGTTAATGCAACTTTGGTTGGTATTACTGGTCGCACAGTTGGCGACGGCGGCTCCAGTCGCCAATAACTGGTTACAGTCATTCTTTGGCAATTTAGGCTACACAACAAATTCATTGGGTCATTATATCAAGACGGAATATCTCAATACCGCTACTGCTGATGCTGTTGCTACTCAAGAAGTTCAAAGAGCTGTAGGTGCTGCTGCCACCACCACTACTGCCGCTGTCCCTGCAGTTACCATCACCGTCACCTACGATGATGCTGCTAATGCTCCAGTTAGTGTAATCACCCCACTGACTCAAGTTGCTTCTTCTGCCCCCGCACAACCACCAGCTTCAAGTTCTTCCACTTCGTCGGTGCCGGCACCAGCAGTGGAATCAACCTTCCCATCATACGATGATAAGCAAGCATTCTGGGAGGCACTTAACACTGTCTGGTCAACGTTTTTTAACACTTCAACCAATCAATTTGATGACTCTGACCCAAACTGTGACCAGGGAGTCACCTCTCCTGCAGTGTGGCCATTAGCCATCGTGGGAAGAGCCGCAGTTGAAGGCCAAGATGGTAAGGTTTGGCAAATCATCAATAACCTTAATGACTATAAAAATTCTCAAGGTTGGTTTAGTGCTAGTACCGCCAAGGATGATGATGTCTACGTTGATGATAATGCTCAAATTGCATGGGTGTTCTGTGACGCCTACCTGGAAACCAATGATCAATCTCAATTACAAACCTGTCAAAAATTGGTTGACCTTATTCGTGGCCAACAAATTGATGGCGGTGGGATTAAATGGAAGAAGGATGGTACCTACATTGCCCTGATTTCAACCACGGAAGCAGGGTTAGCTGCGGTAAGATTATATGAACATAATCAAGATCAATCCCTTCTTCAATTTGCGTCGCTGACTTTGGATTATTTGTACAATAACTTGCAAGATAAATCCGATGGGTTATTTTATGATGGTATCGAATTGTCTACCAACACCGTCAACAAGGGTAAACTTACCTACACCGTTGGTACGGCAATGTCGACATTAGTATACTTGTACAAGTATACTCAAAACCAATCATACCTTGATAAGGCCATCGATTTAGCTAATCGTGCTACCGATAAGTCGGGAGCGTTCTATAACGAGTATGGCGTATGGAACAACAAATTGCAATATGTACACTTATTATACCAAGGGTTCCGTGATGCATTTACTTTGGTTCCAGGTAAGTTTGACTCGTACAAGGCCGAGGTCAAACGTCAACTGGAATATGTTCATGAGTACTTGCGTCAACCTGATGGCCTGTACATTGATGATCCCACTGAAGATAGCAAACCAGCTTACGATAACTTTAAGGCATCATTTGCCGCTGCCTCTTATTCCCCGCAAGCAGACAACTTCTGCAGCGATAATGTCAACGACTCTCCTAGACGTCTGTTGATTAATGGTGGGTCTGCCGCTCAAATTTACTACGCGGTTGGTGATTTGTTTTAGATTTTTATTACGTGGCGTCTATAATCATGATTTGTCATTGATCACGCATTTATGGGTATGGAAATAAAATATAGATTTATGGTTATTGGTATTCACTTTAACTCGAGGTTATTATAGTTATAGTAGTTCGCACCCAAGGTTATGAACCCCGCAGATAACTTTTCTGAAAATCAAACTATCCTCTCCCTCTAGTGACTACGATAACACCTTGATGAGTCCACTGCCAGAAAGTCCCATAACAATAACCAAAGATACTAAGGGTCTGTTTACACAAGATGATCTTGTTATTGGTTGTAAAGTATGGGCATTGAAAGATGGCGAACATCGTCTAGCGGAAGTACTTCAACAACATGTGAAACGGGGCAAAAAGGTGTACTATGTCCATTATCAAGAATATAACAAACGGTTAGATGAATGGATAGGTGTTGACCGTATTGATTTTAATCGTCAACTCATTCTCCCTGAAGTTAAAGTGGAAGAGAAAACTGACAAGAAGAAAAAGAATCTGAAAAGTAAGGCATCAAAACAATCAAAGGTTTCCAAAACATCAAAAGAGGGTAAAACTCTGAAGCTGAAGCTGAATACTACAAACTCGGAAGTGGACCTGCCGGCGCCCGCTCTTGATGATGATGAACTTGATTTGGAAAACTTAAACGTTCAAGGGTTAAAACGACCAGGAGAAGAGTTTTCTCGAGAAGATGAAATCAAAAAGCTTAGAACTTCGGGGTCGATGACTCAGAATCATAGTGAAGTGCTGAGAGTTCGAAATTTGGGGACAATCATTCTTGGGGAACACATTTGTGAACCATGGTATTTTTCCCCATATCCTATCGAATTAACTGAATGTGATGAGATTTATATTTGTGACTTTACCTTGTCATACTTTGGAACTAAGAAAGAATTTGAACGTTACCGCAAAAAATGTCTGATGACCCATCCTCCTGGTAATGAAATCTACCGAGATGAAAAAGTAAGCTTTTGGGAAATCGACGGTCGGAAACAACGAACGTGGTGTCGGAATTTATGTTTATTATCCAAATTATTCTTGGACCACAAAACAGTCTACTATGACGTCGACCCATTTATGTTTTATGTGATGACAAAGAAGCTGGAAAATGGTCACCATATCGTTGGTTATTTTTCAAAAGAAAAGGAAAGTGCCGAAGGTTATAATTTAGCATGTATTTTGACATTGCCTTGTTACCAGAAGATGGGTTATGGGAAGCTCTTGATCCAATTTAGCTATATGCTCTCCCAGATTGAACACAAGATTGGATCTCCCGAAAAACCCTTGTCTGATTTGGGGTTACTTTCATATCGGGCATTTTGGACAGATACATTGGTTAAGCTTTTGGTTGAACGAAATAACCCTCAGCTTTATAAAAAGAACAACCCTGAAGATAGCGATGATGAAGAAGCCCCTAAAGTCAATTCCCTGGAGATTACCATTGAAGATATTTCCCTGATTACTTGCATGACTACCACCGATATCCTTCATACCTTGACTACCCTTCAGATTTTACGTTATTACAAAGGTCAACATATCATCGTCATTACTGATCAAATCATGATCTTATATGACAAACTAATTAAAAAGATCAAGGAGAAAAAGAAACATGAATTGGATAAGAGAAAGTTGAGTTGGACTCCTCCATTATTTACCGCCAATCAATTACGCTTTGGATGGTAGATGATGAGATTGCGTTTCTTGATTTATTTAAATGTTAAGGATAAAGGAAACACAGTTACGTCTTTACACTGGGTTCATCTCTGCCCAAGTATTCCTTAAACTTCAATTGTGAAACCACGGTAGAAATATCTTGTTTCAAGAATTGGTCAGCAGATTCGCCATAACTCTTGGGATCATTCAGGTACTTTTCAAGATACAATCTCACGGTGGCGCCCAGGGAACCAGTCCCCGATAATCTCACCACAACTCTTAAACCATTAGCAAATTTAATATATAAACCTTGGTTCAGAGACACGTGACCTTGTAAATCAGTGTAGGAAAAGTTACCACCTTCTTCAACGACATAACCGGGAGCCAATTCGGTACCCTTCTTCAGTGATTCAATAATCTTGGTGAAATTAGCAACTAATTCGTTAGCACCTTCGCTTGGTACCCCTTCATAGTCGTATCTGGTGAAAAAGGTCCGACCATACTTTTGCCAAAATGCATCTTGAACTTCCTTAATCGAATAAGCCTTTGCGGTAGGATTACGGTTAACGTAAAAGTCAGCCAATACATTAAGCCAAGCGGTAATAGCCCATAACCCATCCTTTTCTCTGATATGGTTCAGACCAGTACCAAACGATTCTTCCCCACAAATACTCAACTTCTTGGCGTCAAACAAGTCACAGAAGAACTTCCACCCAGTGGGAACTTCGTAACAAGCAAGACCCTTGCTCTTGGCCACTCGATCAATGGCACCCAGGGTAGGCATCGATCTGGCTAACCCATAAACACCTTGTTTCTTGAAATAAGGAATGGCATCAGCATATTCAGCAATGATGGCCACGGAATCACCAGGGGACACAAAAGTACCCGCACCATAAATCATATTCCGATCACCATCACCATCAGAAGCAGCACCAAACCCAATGTTTTCACTATCAACCCTCTTGACAAGCTCCAGGGCATAAGTCAAATTAGGATCAGGGTGTAACCCCCCAAAATCAGGTAACGAGGTACAGTTTTGTACCGACTTTTCCCCCAACCCAAGGTCCTTGACAAACAATTGGTACCCATAAGGAGCAGTAATACCATGCATAGCATCAAATAACACAGAAAAGTCCAGACCGGCCTTGGTCAAAAACTTCTTAATCAAATCAAAGTCAAAAATGTCATGAAGCATTTCAATGTAGTCAGCGGTGGTGTCAATGATTTCAATTTGCAACCCATCGACATCAATGGTACCAATATTGCTAATATCAACCTTTGCATTGTCATTGATTTCATACAGAGTCAATTTCTTTGAAATTTCAAAAATGGTATTGGTGACATTTTCTGGGGCGGGACCACCATTGGCCAAATTATACTTGATACCAAGATCATTTTTGGGACCACCAGGGTTATGAGAAGCAGTCAAAATAATCCCCCCCGTGGCTTGTCGTTTGCGAATAATGTGAGAAGTGGCAGGGGTGGATAATAACCCATTTTGACCAATAATCAATTTGGCTACCCCATTAGCCTGAGCAATCAGAATGATCAATTGAATCACGTGGTCATTATAATACCGACCATCGCCACCAATGACAAGAGTAGCCCCCTTTTTACCTTCAGGAATGGCTTCCAAAATCGATTGAATAAAGTTTTCGGTATAATGAGGTTGTTGGAAAACAACCACTTTTTTTCTTAACCCCAGAGTCCCGGGTTTTTGATCGTCGAATGGCTTGGTAGACACCGTGGGCATATTGAAAGTGAATTAAGCAGGAGGAATGTGGGCGGGGTTGGCGGTTATAAATGACCGCACCTAGTGGGTTGGGGGGGATCTCGGCAGTGTGCAGGAATATTATTCTCCACCATTAGAATCACCAACAAATCTGATTAAACCTTAATGAAATAGGTATACTCGTTTCATAGAGAATGTTAATCTCAGGTTAATAAACAATTGGATATAATCTGATGGTTTTGACCCCGGTAGAATCACCACAACGATAATTATTGATGCCCCACCAATCGCCACAACATAATAGCAATAAATATATTATCTAAGGCACAAATGACACCATGTTTTTGTGATTAAAAAGATACTAAGGAAAAAATTGGTTTGTGTCTTTGATTATCGAGCTATTTTTGATAGCGGTGGTCGGGGCTATTTAATTTCATTCCGCACCTGGTTGCGATTGTATTCACCACACGATTGAATGGCCAGTGCTATCTTTGGAGCCATTGGTGCCTGCTGTTCTTCAGATAAGCCCGAAACCAAGCCGATAACAACGACTACTGGTAGTAATCGAAAGGTACCAAGCAAACCACCGGCTAAAGCGGCCTCTAGTAATGGAAACAAGATAGGTAACCCCACCAAGACATCGAATGATCCTCAAAACCCAAGAGATGCCGCTGGTAAAGCTGCCGAGGAAAGATTAAAAAAGAAACAGGCTTCCGAGGCCCAAAGTAAGCAACGATTACGCGATGCTCAATTGAAGACTGATGGTGATGAGCGAATTGCCTAGATTACTCAGACCAGGGGTTATCAAAAGTTAATTTAATATATACGATAGAAAAAGCGTTTCAGACATTATTTACTGGGGTTGTGGTTTGTTTTAATACCGATGAATTGACCCAAACATCTGTATTAGCAAACATATCCTGTGTTACATGTATAGTACCGAGGTAAAGGAGCATACCGGTTGGGGTATCAACTTGCGTTGGTTAATTCTTCCTTGAGTGTGGTCTAGGGGATAAATAGGAGCTGTACATCTATATAAGAACAAGTCTTTAAAGAACTCTGGTCAAAATAGTAATTGTCTATAAGAGCGATGGTCTACAGGAACACTAGTCTTAGGAATACCAGTCTAGAAGAACTCTAGTCTATAAGACGACTAATATATTAGAGTACTAGTCCATAAGTCTATAAGAATGCCAATAAAAACCATGAATACCGGTTACTACTAACACCAATTGAAAGATTGTTGGTTAACTATAAGAAAGGCACCGGGTACACTTCAATGGAAATCAAGATAGGCACATTTCATAAACAAATGAATAAGAACAATCAAAGTAGTAAGAAAATGTACAACATTATTACGTATTTAGTGATTATTCAACTGATGATACCATCGAAAGAAATGGCAATACCAATATTGTTATTAGATCCCATAGAAAGAGGAATAAATCAAAATATCACACCATTTGGAGCTATTCTCAAAATAGTTAGACAGAACGACTATTACTCCCTAAGTTTGGTTATTGAGGTTAACCTTTTTTATGCACGTTTTTCACCAGTCCTGCATTAAGCGATTTGAATACAAACCAACATACCACCAAATACAATTAGTGGAAGTCGTGTGTACAAAGTCAGTATGTGTCAACAAGAGGGCAACGTTAACCAAGGCAATATAATGATACACTCCAAGGGTAACAGAGGTGGAAATAGAAGGTAATAGATTATAACCATAGGGTCATCTACAATTAGTCCCATTTCACTTCAATTATGAGAATATATATATTAGATGAAAAATGCAATCCTTTTGTCTATCCCCTTTCGTGATATCAAAAGCGTGTCCAAGGTTTATTCCGTCGCCTGAATTACTCTTTGAGCCAATCGTTGGGTTTCAACATCAACCACAAGATCATTGAACTTGTAATTGTATTGAACACAAACGGTGCAGAATTCATCCATTATTTCATCATGAACAGTGGCAACCACCGATCGTTTAGCTTGGTTAGTTACCTTTTCTGTTCCACTACCATATACCAGCGCAGGTAAATGGTCGATATAATTGAGCAGAGCTCTGATTGGGGTTTCCAATCGATTAAGAGTATCACAAATCTCATGATTAGTGATGGTTTCCAGTCTGTCTTCATCAATAGCATGAACTACAAGTTCAGCTACCGCAATGGCAGCATTAATCACCACATTGCTAATTTTGACCCGAGCTTCAGCATCATGTTTAAGGTATACTCGGAAAAACACCCCAATCCCCAGATGAAGGAATTTTGAATAAAGATAAATGATATTTTGCTTGAGTTTTTGTAATTGTTTCGTTTCAAGATTATGGTGCCATCCATTGGTTTGCTTTTTCATTTCAACCCATAATGGCTTTATCTTTTGAGTAATAAACGATTGAATCACCAAGGTTAAACTTTTGCTAGTCTTGGAAGGTTCTTTGGGTTTTTGCGCCAATAATTCCAGGTAGGGCTTTACTACCAGTTTTTTCTGTTGTTGTTGTTGTTCATCCAGTTCCAGATTACCAAAAAGCCCTCCCATGCCCTTGACAGGATCACATGCCATCTTGATTAAATCAGGAGTCTTATTAGCACTCTTTTTAATTGCATCGATATCAAAGGCATTCCGATAGTTAATGCGGTCACAATATTGTCCAATCACCCGGTAACTTGCTTCAGAAATGTCCTTCCATTTTTGAGGAGTTCTATTATAAACAACATCTCTAAGAGGTTTAGTTTCTGAGCTCAGAGCAATATAGGCAATCTCTTGCCATGCCATTGCTTGTACCAACTCATCTTCATCATTAAGACCATTAACAAGAGTGTTGATAGGTTCAGGAGCATAAGTTGAAATGGGCTTTTTCCCATCTAAGCAACCAATGGTCAGATAGATATTATAAGCATGGTTAACAAATTCCCAAGCCATAATGATGACCCCAGTTGCAAACACCAACGTAACCCAAGTAGTAAAATGGAGTCTTTTAGGGGGTACTTGAGGATCTAAACCAGCAAAAATGATGATATATTTCATCAACAGATATAATACTGGTCTCAATATCAACCATGAAGGCCAGCCGACAATGGCCAACACCAAGGAGAATGCCACGGTATTAATGATAATTTTAGGAAACCCCGCCATCACCAATTGAGGGTTTTTCTTTGGATACTTTCCTAAATTTAATTCCAATCGGTTCCGAGCGAGTAACATATGACAATAGGAGTAAAAACCCGCCACGATCATGGGATAACTCCAATAAAAGACAAATTCATCATTTAAGAACATCCTCGCCCGGAATTCCTTAGATACAAGGTAGTATTGAACGGAAAATGGCATCAGGGGCGCCAATACCAAGGCAATGGTATATGCCAGCGCCATATAATACCAAATGATCTTGGTAGAAGCAAATGCCAGCGAGAGGAAATGACTAAACATCGTCACCTGATTAGGATAACAAACCGTCAGCCATTTAACTCTCAGCATCACCACCAACCATAACCCCAAATAAATCAATGGACCTCTGAAAATAAATGTGAGTAACACATTAACCCATCGATTGGAAAATGGAAGGGCTAAAACCAACAGAACTCCTGCGGCTAGAAGGATATTAATATTGACAAGAAAGTGTAGTCTTTTTGATTGAACCTTCTTGACATAATCCCGATATAGAACGGGGGCTACCATAATGTACTTGGTGACGGATGGTTGTGTAAACAGGTCTTCGCACACAAAATGACACAGGAAAAACAAGTGAGGAAGCAAGGGCTTCTATGAGAGAGGGGATGGATGAATGGATGAATGGATGAATGGATGATAACCTATATTTAGATGGACTCATCTTTCACCTTTATAAGAACCTAGTCAGAGTGACCCACCACTGACTGATGGTATGGTACTTTATGAAGACCATTTGGAGACCACATGAAATAAAGTTCGAGATCAAAGTCGATAGTTGATGTTGGGTTAATAAGGCGTAAAGGGTATATGTTTTCATTACAATCGCTTCAGCAGTTGTAGATATTTCTCTCCTCTATATGAAGGGGGGGGTCTATTATTAAAACTGTATACAGGCTAATCAAATCAGATTCCCACGAGGGGTAGATAAATTGGGGTACAAAATGTCAGAAGTCGACGAATCAACTCTGTTGCTATCAACAGATGTTCTAGAATATGTCCAGGACCATAGAGAACATGTTCGCCGATTACTGGTTGGACTGGCGGTTAAAGCTCTGTTTGAAGTCAATCGATTACGACCTTATCCTTCAGCAAGTTCATCAATCCATCGACCAGACATTGGTGAATTGATTTCAACTCATTCAATCGTTGAAGAACCTCATACAACCATTAAAGATGAAATCTCCACCATGGTTATTACTTCTATTCCTATCATCATATCCTTTCTATTACAATACTCATTAACGGTGGCTCTGGTGTTTTCTGTGGGGAGAATTGGTAGTGCTGAATTAGCAGCGGTGAGTCTTTCCCTGATGACGGCTAATATTAGTGGATATGCTATTATCCAAGGGGTTGCCACATGTTTGGATACTTTATGTGCCCAATGTTTTGGTCGAAAAGATTATAATTCGGTTGGGGTTTATTTCTTTCGATGTACTATCATGTTATTCCTATTAATCATCCCCATCATGGTGTTTTGGTTATTTGGAGTGTATAAAGTGCTCTATTTGGTGATTGGTGATGATCAATTGGCAACGCTAGCATCGACTTATCTTCGAGTGGTTGCATTTGGTCTTCCTGGGTATGTGTTATTCGAGAACTTGAAACATTTCCTTCAAGCTCAAGGGATCTTTCATGCACTGGCGTATGTCCTAGTGATTGCCGCCGTAATCAATGGAATATTAAACTATGTCCTTGTTTGGAATTCTCATATTGGTGTTGGCTTCATTGGTGCCCCCATTTCAGTCACCATTACCAATTACATCATGTGTGTGTTATTATTATTGTATACCTATTTTATCCAAGGTTATCAATGTTGGCCCAAACAACCGATTTGGAATAACATCTATTGGAGTAATTGGGGTAAGATGGCCAAATTGGCACTTGCTGGGGTGGTGATGATTGAACTGGAATGGCTTGCGTTTGAAATCATCACTTTGGAGGCTACCAAGTTTGGTACGGTGGTATTAGCCGCTCAACTGATTATTTCAACAACTACCGTCCTCCTTTACCAAATTCCATTTGCATTAGGTATTACTTGCTCTACTAGAATCGCTTGGTATTTAGGAGCAGCTTCTACTCATGCGGCTAAGATTGCCGTGAGAGCAGCATTAATTATCGCCTTGGGGTTTGGTATCTTCAATGGATCGGTATTATTTTTTGCTAGGTACTGGTTTGCCAGTCTTTATACCACTGATCCTCAAGTGATCAATCTTGCTGCTAAAGTGATCATTGTTGGACTGATATATCAAGTCAATGATTTTATATCTTGTGCCACTGGGGGGATCCTTCGTGGTCAAGGAAGACAAGCCATTGTAGGGGTTGCCAGTTTAGCAAGTTATTATTTATTGGGTCTTCCTTGTTCTTATTACTTTGCCTTTATCCTTGATTGGCAATTGACAGGGTTATGGATGGGGATGATCGTTGCCTTGTTCACTATTCTGATGGTACAATTATATTATGTCCAAATTAGTGATTGGCAACAACTCATCGATGACCTGGTATATGAAGGTTTGGAATCGGAAGCTAATACTCATTAATACATATATATTTAGATATATCTCTATCTAATGATGATAGGGGTGTGGGGCTATCCCTGTATATAACCACCTCCGCACCGTATAGCATGTAGGATCTCAATCCCTGAAACTCCTCGGCGTCATAGCGATTTTTCATTTGCTGCTTGCATAACCGACCAATTGCTTCAATGGTTGAAATCACGGTTACCCCCCGGTCAAAGAAGTTCAAGGCTCTTACCCTTGAAGAACATGGTGACGCTCGCGCCGAAAAGGTGGTGGCTGATCTTGCTGGTAGATACCACTGCTCACCTCATCGGTTGAGAGTTACTGTGTTGGATAAGGATACCAATAAGCATGTCCCCCTTGATCAAGTAAAGTCATTGATTGCCAATGGTATTACTGGTGACAAGGCCACCATCTATGTTAAGGATCTTGGTCCTCAAATCTCGTGGAGAACCGTTTTCTGTATCGAATATCTCGGTCCATTAATTATCCACCCTTTGGTTTGGTTTGGCTATGAATACTTTTACCCTGGCTTGGTGCGGACTCCTACTCAAACTCTTGCGTTTTATTTGGTCAATTTCCATTTCTTTAAGCGGGAATTTGAAACTTTGGCCGTTCATAAGTTCCTGAATGCTACCATGCCCGTTTTCAACATTTTCAAGAATTCCGCCCATTATTGGATCTTATCTGGGGTTAACTTGTCTGTTTTCATTTATGGCCCTCAAAAGGAATCAACTTTGGGTAAGTTTTTCTTTTTCGTTTATGACTGGCCTCCTCTTACCCTTGCTGTTATCGTTGCTGTATGGTTTTTCGCTGAAATCTCCAACTTTGTTACTCATTTGAATTTGGCTCTGTTGAGAGTTAATGATACTAAGCGGTATGTTATCCCTCATGGTTATGGGTTTGATTGGGTTTCTTGTCCCAATTATTTCTTTGAATCATTGGCATGGTTTTCTTATGCTGTTCTTGTTGGTAATTGGGCTGCTTGGGTATTCTTTATCATTGCCACCGGTCAAATGTGGGTTTGGGCCGTCAAGAAGCATAAGAGATACTTGAAGACGTTTGGTGATGAATACAAGAAGTTGAGAAGAAAGATTTATGTTCCTGGATTAATTTAGGTAATGGTGAAATGGAATTTGTAATTAAGAAAAAGGAAAAAATAAAACGTCATTCATCGAGTCCAATTAATGAAACTATCACGGGCACACAAACCCCAATCAAGGTGGCACCAAACTCAAGGGCTCGGGTTTGAGCGGTTGGGGCATTAGTTGAATTATGGAAATCATCACCATCGATGACATCACCATGAGATGTCACTGAAGACATGACATGATGAATCACATAAAGGAAGGTACCAGCACTAAACATGAATAAGATGGCAATTACCAATTGAGAGTCATGGATCCCAAATTTAACCACGGCATAGGTGGATAACGCCGCAACTGGCGTGGTTAATGAGAATAGAATGAGGTGAAACCGAGCAAATTCCGCCAGGAACCCTTCCTTTAATAAGATGGAGGTGAAACTGAATGCTGTAGGGAATTTATGGATCAAAATCACCAAAAACATGATGATCCCCATATTAGATTGATCAAGGGCATACAGCAGACCTACACTGATACCATCGATGAACCCATGGAGTAATAACCCCAATGAAAGCGATGATTGAAGGATAGATTTGAACCCATGTCCCACGGAAAACTTATTCGGACTTTCACTGACATCAGTATAGGTATATTTGCCCTTCATATTGGTGATCTCAAGAATTAATGGGATATTATCCTGTAAATACATCACAACAAACCCAATTACCAAAGGAATGCCAATATACCAACTTGGAGGATCAACCACGGCATTATACATTGTCTTGACCCCTTCAGGGATGATGATACATAAGGAGGTAGCAATAAGGATCCCCATACCAAAGTAACTAAAGTAGTTAAACCCCGGTAGTCTATCTCCAAAAAGAATTGGTATAAGCCCCCCGAAAATGGCAGCAATTGTCATGATCACCGAAGTGATACATAATTCAATGAATGCCATGTCCTTGGTGTGTTGGTGCTGTTATAATCCGCAGCTGTTTTGTGGTGCACGCAATACCGACGGTGTTTGGAACACTGTGATAGAAAAAGTAAAAATCGAGGATAGCTTACAAAACTTAATCAACATATCGACACATTGCCGTTATTGTTTTTTTGCTTGGGAGACGTGATTACGGGGAATTTCCAGTTTTAAAGTTTTTTTGTTTTTCAAACCCCGGTTGCAACACACGCGTCGCAACGGCAAATCATCCACCCCTCATGATATGGATGATGGCCAACGTCTTCAACAAGCAGTAGTATTGTTTAATAATGGACAATATGAAAAGGCCATAGCCATTTATAATAAACTAGAAGATTCATACGCTTCGCTTGGATCGGTATTAATCAAGCAACTTCGAAACGATTGTCAATTATATTGTCATCCTCAAATCGACCCCCTTCATCCTAATCTACCAAAGATATGGGATCAACGAGCTGCTTGTTATGAAAAGATGGGAAGAATTGATGATGCCCTTCGTGATGCTCAACTGATGACGTCGAGGGACCCATTAAGTTGTAAAGGATGGATTCGATTGGGTAAACTCCAAATGAAATTGAATAACCCATTATTAGCATATCAAATATATGCAAAGGGAATTGAAACCATCAAATCGGCGTTTAAACAATACAAGATTAAACCTCTGCCTAAATTGTACCAATTACTTAAATCATTACATGATCAAAGTTTACAAGGACAAAAACGAAGGAAGGAACAAGCTCAATCGATGGTAATAAAGAAGAAAAGGGAACACCCCCGCATGGATGTCATTGGTTATCTCCCATTGGAATTGATTGAAAGGATATTTTGTTTATTTACCACGGCAGAAGTGATCAAGTTCCATTTAGTACTGAAGCAATGGTATCGAACCTTATCATCAATTGCTACATTATACTCGCTTGATTGTCATTCTCGAGTCACTTATCCCCAATTTGTCCTTGGGGCTCGATTTATTAAACAAGTGTACCACAACCATACGTTTTCTCATAAAATTCGCCGATTATCAATTAAAGGAACGGATAATATTGAAAGATTATGTTGGTATTTGATGAATGAACCGGGGTTAATGTTTAAACAAATCGAAATCTCCGATCGTCATTTCAGTTGGTCATTATGGCTCACGATGGCAGCAAAAACCTCATGGAAGTTAACTAATTTCCGGGATGTTACTTCATTAACCCTTGGGTTAACCACGTCATTGACTTATAGTGACCTGGTATTATCAATGTTCCCCAATCTTATCACGTTACGAGTGATTATTTATCGGAATGATATGGATCGAGGCGCTAGTGATATTGCTACCAATGATAAATGGTTCAAACGAATTTGTCAACCGAGTCATCGATTGCAAATTGAAAATCTTGTGGTTGTTAATCACCCAAAATTAAATCTGGAACATTTACTGATGAGACCATCACCAACCACATACCTGCAGACGCCACCATTCTTACATCTCCCATTCAATAACCTTCGTAACGTTATCATTGCTAATTATGACTTGAATAATGTTATTGAACACGTCGGACCATTTCTTTTGGCGGCACCATTTCTTAATCGGATGGTATGGGAAAATAACCTTTCGTTTTCATTATTTGAGTTATTGCAAATCATTCAAAATTACCAACCACATTTTACTTTGGAGGAATTAACTTTTAGAGAGCGACATATACAGGACTCGACATCATTATTTCAATTTCAACCTGGTGATTTAATCCCCTTACAACGACTTAAGAAACTTGACATTTATGGGTCACTGGTGACGACGTACGGGCTCGAACGCTTGCTTAAAATAATTGGCCACGAATTGACTGATTTGGAAATCGGTGGATGTTCTAATATCATCTGGCCTCGTGATATCATTGGTCAACAAGCATTAACTCTAAAATGGTCGACGTTGTTTTGTTTAGCTCCTCACCTCCAACGGTTAGGAGTGATTAACACCCAAATTGACCAATTCAGTCTAGGTCAACTTTCAAGGTTACAACCCCCTCATCCATTACAATTACTTAACCTAAGTTTTTGTGGCAATATCACCGGCAGTGTATTATTAACTATTGCCAATTATCCAGTAAAAAATATCGTCATTCATGGGGTGGATATCGACCCCACAACAATCAATTATATGGTGGAAAAGAACCCCCATTTAGATGTCGTCGACAACGACCCTCGGAAATATCGGATGTTCACATTTGGTATCGATACATGGGTTCAATCGGAGTGAATGTTTCAATTGCTTTAACTTAGATAAAATAATAATAAAATTCCATTCGACACCCCCTCCTCCCCTCTCACGTGATGTCGATCGAAACCCAGTTTACGCACCTTGAACATTGAATAATATGCGATGAGATAGATGGTGACTACGAGACTGGCAAAGAAGAAAATCACCTTTGATGAAGATGGTAATGGGCCAGAAGGTCCCATAGAGGTTAAATCACCAGTTCAAGTGGTTCCCGTCGATGATCTGGACCTGGATGATGAAGCTCCTGAAGAACAATCATCATCAACAGTGAAGAAACAAGCTTTGGCTAGAGAAAAAGCGGCATCGGAAGCCCAAGAAGCATTGAAAAGAGCAGAAAGGGAAAAGAGAAAACAAAGAAATGCCGAAAACTTTCTTCAACAGCAACAAAAGCGTCAAAAAGTGGTAGATGACCTCGAAGAAGACGAAGAAGAGGAACTCCCGGAGTTTTTGGATGAAGCAATGATGAATGCATTTGCTGAACCTAGTAAGAATACCCATATCCGTCTTGATGAAGATAGTGACGAAGATAGCGAACAAAATGAACAACAACTTCGTCGTCAAGCCAAATTGGCCAAACTTGCATCATTAAAGGAAAAGGGAGCGGCGATTAAAAGGGGACCGGTTTACGTTGCTGTTGGTGTTGATAGTCGAAGAAATTTGGCGCCTAAACGGGAAACCAAAGTGATCGCCTCTCGCGAGAAATGGCTTAATCGAAAGGTTTTACTGAAGAAATAATCTTTGCCAGATCGAAACAATGGAACAAATACCCATTTCATTCCCTAATGAAACCCCCAGTTAGAGTTTTTTAAATTGGGGACTTTCGCATGGGTCTAGATGATGATGAAACCAGGGCTAGATTTTTCGTACCATATACAGGGCTAACTCCCGTGGGGTTGAGGGCTGATCCCCTGGTCATTAAACTTCAACCCACCGATTCATAACAAAATATACAATTAAGCGAAAGTTTGTGGAATTGTTGCTGACATAATCGGCTTTTCTAATTTTATCATTTTGGTCAATGTCCTAAAGGGGGGACGAGGAGCGGGGCAACCATCGATTCCTGTTATTCTTGTATTATCTATAAAATCCAACCAGCAGACCCAAACGTCATCAACATATCAATTAAATAATAAAAAAGCAGTGGTATACCCATATCATAAATCTTTAACCCGAACCTTTGGGCAATAAGGACACATCATGTGGTCACAACGGTGGCAGGTAAACCGAGTGGGGACATTTAAGATGACATCGTCACGAACTTTGGCCACCTTGTCCAAGCCATAACTAGTAGAATTAGGGGTGGTCCGAATGAATATCGGCGTTGGCGTGACATTGGTTTCTTCATTTATCAGCGGCGAAAGTAAATCATGTAACGATGCCAGTTTCAGTCCCACTAATTGTTCATAAGGGTTAACTTCGGCAGCATACATCGAAGTAGCATCATTAGGAAGCAGGGAAGGGGTATTGTAAACGATTTGGGAATAATATTTGATACTTCTCATGAGATAATCATCGAGGGATCCTGGTTCTTGACATTCTTGTTTGGTAGTCCTCGATGTCGATGCTGGCAGGGGATCATCGTTCTTGTAAATAATTGACCCATACAGTTGTCCACACAGACAACAATACCATTGGCATATTTTACTATCATCGGGTTTTTGGTAATTATTGGTTGCGGTACTTCCATCAATATGGATAGGAGGCCGGCACTCCATGTTATCAGCAATCATGGACATCCCCAACCTCCACAACGGTTTCAATTAACTAGCGGGGTAACGATATCGGTCGATACCAAGTAAAATCTGCCACCAATGTTGTGGTGGGTGAATGATAAAACAACCCTGTCAAATAAGTAAAGAAAAAACAAAAAAACCTTTCTTCCGCCTTTGCCGTTTATCGCTGCCCCAGATTCGATGTCGGCCTATATATATTTTCTCCTACTTGGACTAACTTTTACAAATTCAAAGAGTGTCACAAAATTGCCACCTTGCATATGCCACTCAAAAAATATCTGGTCTAGACTTGACAGATAAAGGGTCCAGGCTAATGAAATAACCTCGACATCTCCCCCAATGACTAGGCGATGGCGGTATGCTGATAATTACAAGAGTTACCGCCATGATTATTTTGATTCTCCCCATTTTTATTCCTGCCCCACCCCTGCTTGCCTTAGGTACCCCTCTTGTCCGCCCCTTCACTCCTCAACACCTTTGGGTAGAGTCCCGCATAGGATGCCCCTCAAAATTCTAGACCAGGGCAACCAAAACCAAACTAAACATTTTCGTATGCCATTCGTATAAGCAAGTCATGACAGCTAAACTCTAGGTCATTGTCGGCATGGTACCTACCTAATTTTCCCGTCGATGCAAAATCGTCCGAGATGACGATGATAAAACTGTGGTCATTGCTACTTCGACGATGGTGTGCTTAAAGGCGGTATTTTTAAGCTCTACATACGAATAGGTGGTAGACAAGGGGAGGCAGTCGAACCCGACGGTTATTCGCCTTTACTATTTATAAATTGGTCGATATCTACAGGGGTACCATCTTTGGTATAAATAACTTTAGCAAAACACGACACCGGCACCATTCCGTGATCGTCCCCTGGCGACAAAATGGCATCATTTTTTGCCTTGTAAAACTCTAGACCATTCTCGACACATTTATCGACATCGAGGTAAATGAGGACATTTGCCAGAGCTCGGATGCCCAGGATATTTCGTAATTGACTCAGGGTAAAATGGATATGATTTCGTCCCATTTTACTAAGCCCCCCCAGTCGATAAATCAACTCGAGTTTATTTAAATAAGTGCCATGATAAATCTCTTGAGGTAATTGGTCACCAATTAACTTGTCCATGTTATCAGTAGACACCAGAGTAATCAGATGACCTTGAGTGGCACAGATTTTATCTCCCTTGATATTGAATCGTTGTTTGGCGTTATTTTTAACTACTCGATATAAATCATCTTGAGTACACTTAAGACTTTTCAATCGTTGATGGTTAAGGACGGCATCGATGGCCACGTAGCCTTGGTCATCTATTTCCAATCCTTGGTTGACGGCATTATGTCGGAGAAGCCACGAAAGGGCTTTGGAGATGCGTACATCTTCTTTCAGTTCCTTAACTTGCGATTGATCCTTCGGTTGACTCATGCCGATATCTATCTCGGTGATGGTTTCATTATTCTTTCGAATTGGGGCTAGGTGCAGGAGTGGGGGAGGAGAGACTATGCTTAGATACAGGGGGAGTTTGCTACTGCATGGGTAATGAGATTTATCTCCACAATAACTCTTCAACCAACCCACGTTGCTATTATCAATAATTCCTTGTCCCATTTATCTATATACATCATGTTTTTATAATCTTAATCACTGCACTTCTTGAACTTGGCCCCCTTGGCCCCCGCTAATGACCCAAATGCCCCATTTTCCTTTTTAATCGATTCATTATCCCCAAGCTCAGTTTGGTCATGGAAATTTAATAAATACCGACCATTATTTTGCATTTCTCCTTGAACGATATTTTGTACCAAAAACTTGGCCACCGCATTCATATGTTCAATCTTTTCTTGTTTAACTGCGTCATCAGCATGGCGAAATTCTTCAAACCCTTGACGGATTTGACTTCTGGCAGCCTTAAGGATATCGTTATCACTTCTGAATGCTATTCTAGTGGCCCGGAGGGCATTTCTGTAGGCAGCAAGACCTGAAGACATCGACCTGAAATATCAAACTACTTTTTTCGATGGCCAAACATTGAAAAAGGCGTGCGAGTTTTATTGGTTATGAACTCGAGATGATGAACCTCACCATTTTATTAATGTTAAAATGCTAACTTTTCTACAGAGTATACCGGAACCTTTTTACTGGTATCAATGGGTTGAACTTGAGCCAACCCCCCTTGGTTCTTCATCACGAGTAACAGGTCAACTTGAGATAATTGTCCTGGTGTATGACTCTTCTTCTTCCCCTTGGACTTTGTTGGCTTCAGTGCCATCATCACTTGGTTAGTCAAAGTCAAATTGAATGAGTTTTGCATAAGAACGGCGATCTTCCCTTCAATAAATTCATTGAGGGTATCCACGGTACTGTCACTCCAATTAAATAACCCACCAACATCGATTAATGCTTCAATCAAATATAACAGGTGCTTATTCTTCTTCACCTTGAATAATCTCACCAATAAATTATTCAAATTGATTTGAGTGGAGTAATCAACAACTAGACGTTTGAAAGTGGTGGTAATTTCCGCCATTGAATAGTTGATACATAACCGATTAAGTAAATCGTCAAACACATCATCATCAACTTCATTATTCATTTGAATAAGAAGTTCCCGAACAGTAAGGTTAGGACAAGTATTAATCGCTTGTCTCAACGGAGTGAAATACCCCAGACCATAGAAAAGTTGAAGTAACCCATTAGTATATTCAACAGGGAATACCGGCAGCGTCAATAAATACATGAGAGTATATTCAGGGAAGAACTTATCATCGACAAATTCCACTTGACCATCATCACGATGCTTTAATACCAAATCAACCACTTTTTTGATGAAGCGAACGTCAACGATACGATCAATATCTTCATCCATTTCTTGAAACAGGTATTCTTTCTTTGTCTTGGGAGATTTCGTCTTGGAAATCAGCTTCTTAATCAGAGACCATGGTTCATTCTTCATATAAGGAATGACAATCCGTTCCCATTTAAACACATCTCTATCCTTGGCACACTTGGCAAGTGCCTGATACACTTCATCGAGTTCTTTGCCTCCGTTATTGGTTTCTTCAACAAATTGTTCCAGTAAAACTGGGGTGACTCCAACAAAATTACATTGCTTTGGTTTAATGATGGCTTTACCTAAACATTCACTCAACCGGTTGGTACCAATATCCACCAGGATTAAATTGACATCGACATTATTATCCTTTGGTTTAAGATTCAAATAAACCGCCACCGTCTTGCTTTGCTTGATGGTACCTTTAATGGGCACCACTTCCTTGACCACAACCTCATCGGCTTCAGCATGAGATCGAGACAGCTTGACATGGAATGAATCCAAAAGGGCTGCATATGTAAAGTTTATGATATGGATATCACTCCCCAGGGATAATACAAGTCTGTCATTGAGGGGGCAATGGATGGTATTGTGTTTAGCGCCGTCTTGAATTAATGGAGCCACCGAAATTTGTTTTTCTTCAACAAACTTGGCAATGGAGATTTTGGAAATGATTTTCTCGGTAACGTTAAGTTGATAAAGGGCTTCATTACCATAGCACCATGCGTAATCACCTTTGGTGGCTACCGTTTTCGTTTCCACTTCATATACTTGAATGGCGGTGATGGCAATGACTTGATAAGTGATAACCTTTGGTGATTGATACACTAACATCACCAATTGTTGGTTTTTGCTGGCGATGAACGCACAGTATTTGACAGTACCACTATTTTGCAAGTGTAAATTAGGTTGACGATTGATTTCGCCGTCTTCAAAAGTGAAGCCATCGATGGACCCGTTTTCATAAATGATGGTGATGGAATGACCGGTGAATTTTAACCCCTTAACTCTGGCATTAAGAGGGATTTCCTTTGGGGTAGAAGTTTCACCATCTTCAGTATGATTACATACCATTAATGATGCCTTGGAACCATCAAATACCGCCACGGCATATCGCTTGATATCGTCCACCACCAGGGTGTCCATGGCATCGACCATAGTTTTAGGAGAAAGGGGATACAGCCATACTAACTTTGGTGATGGCTTGATGAGGTATGATGCGATGAGGGACTTTGATATCCCCAAGTCAATCACCAGAGAGTCTGGAGACAGAAGAGGCAGAACCACGGCTCTGTGTGCCAAATCAATATTAGCTACCCGAGGGAGAGTGACCACGGGATATGAATCACTCAAACGAGGGACGGACATAGGGTAAATGTATGTGGTGATGCTGAGATGAGATGAACTTCGAGTGCGATGCGAAAATTATATAACGGCAGCCAAACCACCCTAACAACGAACAACCTAAATGAGGTAGTAAAATTATTAATTGTAAGTTAGCAATTTAAAATATTTCTATTATATCCATTCCTCTATATGATCTCTAATTTACACTATTGTACAAGCCATCAAGGCCAAATTAAACTGCTTGCAAGAATTCGGGAGCAGCATAATGGTAATCGTCAACGACCACCTTGAATTCATCGGTTTCAGGGTTGTAAGATTCGATCTTGAAAGAAGTCAAATCATCGACAACGATGGAGGCCCCAGCATCTCTGACCTTTTCAGGGTTATAAGTGGAACAAATACCAACGACAAAGGCATCGGCACCCTTACCAGCGGCGATCCCGGCAGGAGCATCTTCAAAAACGACGATCTTATGATGACCAGCTTCGAAACCAAGAGTGTTTCTGGCATTTTGGTACCCCATAGGATGAGGCTTACCCTTAGTAACCTTTTCAGCGGTGATGAAAACATCGGGTTGTTCGATGGTTAAAAGCTTTAACCATTTGGTGGCCAAAGGCAAGGTCCCCGAAGTGACGATGGCCCATCTTTGCTTCTTATCCTTGGTTTCAGTCTTGGAAATTCTGTCGAATTCCTTAACCAATTCAACAGCCCCAGGAATAGGCTTAGCGTATTGACCAAAAGAGTCAGGAATCAGACCTTCCCATTCAGTAACTTGTTCGACTTCAGCATCTTCAGGAGACCACTTCTTGATGACATCAAAAGTTCTGCACCCATGAGAAGTTCTAATAATTTCCTCAGGGTCGACATGAGGTCTGGTCTTCCCGAAATCTCTCCAGAATTCGGAAATGGCCCCAGTGGAATTGACTAAAGTCCCATCACAATCGAATAAAGCGGCATGGATGTAAAAGACGGCGGGTTGCTTGGATCTAGTCATGGTGATTGATGGTTGATAATATTAATAATAATTAAGGGGGACGCTTTGATATTTATACTGTACCTCCAACCTCAATGTGTTATCGATTTTTTGCACCCATTCGACTTTTACAATGTAAGTCCTGCACAAAAAAGAAATGCGTATTTGAGTATTTTGAGATAATTTCGTCATTGTGCATAATGCTGGGTTCAATGCTAAGGTAAATTCTTAGCCCCTCCGAACCGTTGACTAGATTCTAACCGCCATCAAAAGAAAAGAAGACATATTATCTTGATTGTCTAGTAGTTATAAATGAGGGGAGAATCGGGCGGGGGATTTCGCGGGCGCCGCCACCGCTAACGGGGGTTGAACACCCCCACCACCTTCATTTACTAAACTTCTACCATAATTTGTCTGCCTAATTAATTGCAATTGTTTTCCTGCTTTGGGGGGCGACTTGATCCGGCTAAATTTCCGATTATGTCATTATGCATAATTTATCCCAACTGTGAAACCATGAGTACGTCATAGATACGTAATGGCCGGCCTGTATAATAATGATGAAGAAAAATTTTTGTCCCGTGGTTATTTAGAGTGGGATGATTCCCTTACATCGGTTGCTTTCCGACGAGTGACCACTACCCCTTGATTTCCCGAGGGATTCCTTTGCTAATTTCATCCATGCATCAACGTTGCGATGGAAGCTTCGGACTTTTCACGTGGGATCGAATTCCATCGTAAAAAAGAAATCCCTTCGATATGTGCCGGAACACCAGATGCCGAACCACGTTTGTAGTTTGTTCCAGGGGTATCAAAAGTATCTGCAGTCTCGCTGTATACAGTCGAAGGGTATTTGCAACCAACTCTAGATCCGTGGTTGTTGGGTTGGTGGAGTTATCGGATATTGATGGTTGCAATCACTTTACTCAACCTCATTGGCATAAGCCCCGATGATTATACATCGTAATCTACTGTAGTAGTATAACCAGTCACCCTCCAATTTCTTTTATACCTTTTTTTCCTATTTGATTAAACAATCAACCACCCATCGCCTTCCTTCGTTGATAAGGGAAAAAGTCGGAAACTCAATTTCAACATTCGAAAGTTTAATCCGATTTTTCGTTTGGCCATCGATGATCTAACCTAATTGAGGGAATAGCACATGTCTTGGTCGTTGAAAGCTAAGCATCTTCTGCCAAGCGAAGCCCATTGACCGCAGCACCGGCATTAATTTGCTACTTTAATAGTACCATCACCATTTAATGAGAAAGCCAGGTATCCACGGTTATATTAGCCATTTCTTTTGTTGCAATCCCAATCAAGGGGTTCATTGTTGATTAATTATACTTTACCAATTACGCTGACAACTCTACTTGATATGGTTATGGCGAAACATGGCATAATTACGGTTGAGGAATGTCTCTACATTCTCCCTGCACATACACCAATTTTTTTTTGGGTGAGATAGCGTTGAGATCAAATCTATCATACAGCCTAACGAGGACTATCTGATCGAATCATTTGATTGCCCACAATTCAATTGAAGGGTAATGCCATTACCAGTGGTTGAAGTCGATGATGAATCCCCCCCAGTTGAAGTATTATCTGAGGATGACGAACCAGAAGAAGTAGATGAAGTTGACGATGAGGATGAAGTGGTGGTGACGGCGATAAAGAAACAATCAGCCCTGCTCCTTGCCAATCCCAAACCAACACAAATGAGAACCCTGGCCAAGTGTTTATCTCAAGTGGAGTGTCCTATCTGTTTTGACACCGTGTCCACAGCAACTATTACTCCCTGTGGTCATATCTTTTGTCTTGATTGTGTTTATCAAAGTGTCCTGAGTTCTAGTGCTAGAGGTCAAGCTCGTCATGGTAAAGGGTTATGTCCTTTATGTCGAGAAAGTGTCACATTTAAAGATACCATCGTTTTAAGACTTAAATCCATCATCATCAAAGATGCACCAAAACTCGGTGAAAAACGAATCGGAGAACAAATCACTTATTCTCCATCGAAAAGGAGTAAACGACAAACCAATGATGAACTCAAATGAAATATCATCATTATTTTTCAGGGATTTTTCCACCTCACATGAGATCGATGATGTAAACAGTCACCAATCCAAGATGTATCGGATTGATTAAGGGGATGATGACTACGTTTGCTTGCATGAGATAAGCTATGACAATAAAACTAATATTCCCTCACTTTGTTTATCACAAAGCCATTAAGGGGTTGATCATCCCATTATTAATCATGTAACCTGGTCACGTGACAAAACCCTTAATGTGACTAAAAGTGAAACATTACTACTATAACCAAATACCAAGTGAGAATAGCAAGATATTAAATTTTTAAACTAAACAATAGCCTCTGCAAAGAAAACAAAACAATAAAAATGGTATCGTCTTGGCATCACCGTCATGCCAAATATTGACACAGCCGCCAGTAATGCCTTATTGAGCCCTTAGTGTTCAGTGCGGCTAAGAGATCATCAACAAAGACAATGAGTGACGAAGTTGAGCTATTTACAATCGAAAGCAAAGAAGATGGCAATGAAAATAACTCAATGGCGATGGAATCATCCCGTCAATCAATTCATTCAACTGAAGCGCTTTTAGACCATCATTTGGACGAGGACGAGGACGACGAGGATGATGATCATCTTCAAAGTGAAGTTAATGGTACTAGTGAAGTTAATGGTACTAGTGAAGTTAATGGCACTAGTGAACCGGAGGCTCCCGTGGCTACTTATTCAAAGGAGTCTGATGATATCTCCAAGTTTATGATTGCTTGTCAAAATGGTGAACTTAATATCATTCAATCCATGGTTAATCATGACCCCCAATTGGTCAAGGCTACTCATCAAGAAGGCATCACTGGGTTACATTGGGCATCGATTAATAACCGAGTACTGGTGGTGAAATATTTAATCCAACAAGGAAGTGATGCCAATGCCTTTGGTGGCGAACTTCGGGCAACTCCATTACATTGGGCGGCTCGAAATGGTCTCGTTTACATTGCTGATTACTTGATGACAAAAGGTGGTGCTGACCCTACTCTTAGAGATGCCCAATCATATAACCTGTTACATTTGGCGGTTCATTCATCTAATATCATGTTGGTCACCTATTTATTATTTACTTGCTGTGATCCAACCAATCAACTGGTTCATGCCCTTTATGTCGATGAACCGGATGAACATGGACGAACAGCAATGCATTGGGCGGCATATCAAGGGGATATCTTGACGATTAATGCTCTTCTTCAGTTTGGGGCTGATGTTTCAAAGACCGATGAACAATTGTTCATTCCTTTGCATTGGGCATTTATGAGAGGTCAACGCAACACCCTTGCTAGGTTATTGGAAGCAGGACTGGATATTCATGCTAAAACCAATGCTGGTAAGGATTCATTCCTGGTAGCAAAGGATATGAGTTGTGAACAATTATGGGAAAAAGTATTACGAGAAGATGGTCGAGTTGGTCCTGAATGGGAGAAGAAGGTTCACCTGGAAAATGATATTGAGATTGCTAAATCGATCACTTTTATCGCCCCATATTTGTTACTCCCATTTTGCTTTTATATTTTATCATTTGGACAAGGAGGGTTTATTGGCAAGTTATTCCTTGGTATTGTCGCCACCTTGGTTACCGTGGGTATTATTTTAAAGTTTGTTGCCCCCATTTATATCCATGATGAAGTTTCCCTTACCAAGACGCCATTTCTTGCTGGGATCTTTTCGGGGTCGGCCTTTTGGTGTGTCATTGGGTTCATATTTGTGTTGATGCCATCATTATGGAGAAGCCATTACTTTACCAACCTATTGATGTTAATATTGACGGCAGCTTTCACCTTTACCTTCTATAAGACCATGGTGATTAACCCTGGTTATGTCCCCATCCCCGCTGATAATAAAGTTGTCATGGGACAAATTCGGGACCTTATAACTGCAGGCAAATTCGATACCGATGAATTTGATATTAATCTTTTCGTTCGTAAGCCATTACGTCTGAGGTATCTGCGTCATCTGAAGCGTATCATTGCCAAATTTGATCATTATTGTCCCTGGGTATATAATGAGATTGGCGTCCGTAACCACAAGTTGTTTTTAACCTTTGTCTACTGTCTTAATTTGGCCATTTTGGTATTTACTTATCTTTGTGTGGCATACTTTGATGATCAACGGCATAATACCGATGGCTACGACTCTGATGAAGATGAGTGTTGGTTATTGAGTGAAAACCTCTGTTTCGGATTCAAGTATCATCCCTATATGTTTAATTTGATGGTGTGGAGTTGTTTGCAATATACTTGGTTACTTATTCTTACCGTGGTTCAACTGTTTCAAGTGATTAGAGGTGTAACCACTTGGGAATTGATTTCTGCTCAAAATGGCAAGAAGGATTCGAAATATAATCATCTGACGGTGCCTCTGGACTTTGTTCTGGACCGGGTCCCTGTCCAACCTACCAATACTTCCAATTCAGAAAAGGTATCCCGATTAACTCTGTTATTAAGAGTGGTGGGGGTCGATCAATGTTTATTGACCATTAAACTCACCATTGGAGAAAAACTTGGTAAGGATCCTGATCTGCTTAGACAACGGCCAGTGTTCGCTAGTGATTGTGGGCCCAAGCAAAATTGGCTTGATTTTTGGTTCTTGGGGCCACCAACATGGCAAAACTTATTCCTCTTACCTATAGAAGGGGAAGCTAATTGGGATGGTGAGGTTGTTGATTACTATAGGTTATATGAATGGCCGGCGACGGCATAAACTGGGGGGATTGTATAAATTAATGATAATTAAACTTTAAATGGATTGGCGACTTTTCTCATTTCAACTTCACCTCGGGTTTCATCAATCATGTGTTCCCAATCAACGGGACTCATTTGATTACCGGCACCATTTCTTGAAATGGCAAAGATCACCCCTAAATCATTGGCGGCCGTCAGTAAGTAATAATGGTTACCATCACCTAAAGAAATAATCGATGCACGAACAATGTCACCAGGACGGAACAGATCAACAATCATCACTTTATCTCTATCGGTACTTCGAACATCTTGAGATCTAATCACCCCTCGATACAGTTCACCGATATCTCTATTGGTAGCACCAAAAGCGGCACTCAGAGCAACTGCTTGAAGCAGCAGTAATGGTGGGGCTCCTGCTCCAGGGGGCACACTTGCCAGAGAAATGACGCCATTGGCACCAATGCCTCCATCAGGAAGAATATTGGTCACATCTCGAGTACTAACCAATTCACACCATGCTTGTTTAATCAGGGTCCTTGTAATTCTAACCAATACCACATCACCTTCCTTTGGTAAATGTGTTCGAGAAATCCCCAATTGTTCTCTTGACAGTATCACTTTGACTTCACTGCCATCGATCACCATTTGTCCACATTTGGTAGCGGTGATGATGTTAATGTTATTGCCATTCCGTTTAACCACAGTAATGGTAGCCCCCAGACCAGGAGTATATTTTATTATTTCATTTTCCTCCTGTTTTATTTCCGGAGTCAAATATTGTCCTGGTACAACCTTCATTTAGTGATGAGATGGTATTGATCAGTGCGGCTCGCAATCGATAGATAATCTTTACCAACAAATGGCCTACCCTGCTTTCATCGATAACAAGCCTCCAACAATCACTCTTAAGCAATATGATGATGCCGATTGGGCTGATACTACTTGTTTAGATCACAGACGCAATCAATACGTGGTGGTGGTGATGGAAGATCCAGAAAAGGAAGTGGCATTCATCGCAAAGGAAGATTGGCCAGTATTAGACCAAATCTTCCGCAGTGCTCATGGTAAATTAGCCCAAGGTGATGTTACCAAACAATAATCTCGATTTTACTAGATATTTCATTCAATCAATATTCTTTACCTAATCATTCCCCTAGTATTTTCTACATTAGGGTTGAAGTCAAAAAGGGCTTGTTTTCCCGCCTGCATATAACCCTCGATGCCATATAAAAAGCGCGTTCGCCACTTTTTTTCAATCAATTTGGCACGGATCAATAACCTAGGACGTTTATAGAATCACGGATGGATGGCGGTTCTCGTCATCCTCCACCTTTTGAATCTATGGCATTTGGTAGTAGTTAACTTGCATACCGATTCCTATGTATTTTCCCAGACAAAGGCCCGGTTTATCGTGTGCTATCTCTTTCAATAGATAGACCACTTCATGCCCGGGCAACATCTTGTAAAAAAAAAAAGACTAAAAATATATCACGTCATGAAATTAATAATTTCCCTCACTATTATTTTGTCTCGTCTTTTTATGCATGGCTTTTTTTAGACCGAATCTTAGACGATGCATCGGTTGTAATGGCCATCGAATGGTGGAGATGAATAATTCGCCTCGATATACACACAAAACCATCACCACGGCGTTTTGGTAAATATAATTCCGGTTTTGATAAACCTCCCCTTTTCTCTCTCCCCCCTAATCCTCGGTTTCTTAGACCACCTGCATAGGCTATGTGGAATACGCTTAACATGGCATCAATCGCTGCACAGGACTTTGCTATTTGTTTTGAAAAAAAAAAGTTTCATTACGAAGTCGACGGTTCTAAAATTAACCAAGATGAAGTTGCTAACCATTCTAAACTTGGGGGTGGCGTTAGCACTGGTACCTCTTCAATTTACTATCAAAAGAGGCGATTCCATCCATAACTTATCTAACCAGAAGCTGATCCTGGGGGCATACTTTGAAGCTACGGGGAATAAGCGCGACCAATTGGAAGTCAAGCTCAAGAATGAACATACCTTTTATGTGTCTGAGCTTGAAATCTCGGGGCAAAAGGTTGGGGTGATGATTGACACCGGTAGTGCTGATCTTTGGGTGCCTCTGAATCAAGTGCAATGTTTAGATACCAAGGATAAGCCAACATCGACTTGTACCAGTTATGGTCTGTTTGCTACTGATAAACTGGAGCTGTGGAAGGATAATTCCACCGCCCCGGCGTTTGTCATCAATTATACTGATAATACTCATGCCATTGGTGAATGGGGGCATGATGACATCTCCATCGATGGTAATGTGATTAACCTGTTACTGTTTGCTGTTGTCAATGAAACGCTGTCGAATATCGGGGTCCTTGGTATTGGCTTGGCCAAATTGGAATTAACAAATACTGGTAATGCTGGAGGGTCTCATTCCAAATATACCTATGAAAATTTGCCAATTAAAATGAAGAATCAAGGTCTCATCCAGCGCACGGTGTTTCTGATCTATATGGATAAAGCCGATGCTGATCAAGGTACCATCTTATTTGGAGGGGTTGATACTTCAAAGTTTGATGGTAAATTAACAAGAGTCCCCATCTTAAACACCAGAAGAGACTTGTTTGATGAACCAGCAATGGTGAATATCATTGTTGATGGTGTTGGTTTGGTTCAAGGTGATGAGACAGTCGAAGTTCTGGATAACAAGTATTATGCATTGCTCGATACTGGGCTGACACTGTCTTACTTTCCAAAGCTGTTGTTCTCCAAATTTATCAGTACTTTGGCTGCCAATAATACCAATATGGGGGCTCAAGTCAGTTGTGATTTCCAACACAGTGATACTAGCATTGAAATTAACTTTTCAGGTACCAAACTTAAATTCCCATTGGCTGATTTGATCATTCCTTATAATGATAAATGTTACTTGGGGATCTTTTCTCAAGATGATAATTCATTAACCCTTGGGGATAACATGTTGCGTTATGCCTATTGGGTTTATGATTATGATAATTATGAAGTTGCCTTTGCTGAAAACAGCTTTGATAATGGTAATTCAAACATTGTTGATGTTGATTCCCCACAAATTCCTTCTGCTGTCACTGCCAATGGTTATTCTAGTACTGTTTTATCCCTGGTTACTGAAGGTGATGCTAGTACCACTATTGTTGCCAAGGTTGTCAGTCTTGATCTGTCACAAACTTCGCTGGCTTCTGAATCCTCCAAATCGGATGAATCAGCCACGAGTTCTTCCTCGGATTCGTCATCTGAATCTTCATCTGAGTCTTCATCTGAGTCGTCGTCTTCAGGGTCATCTTCTGAGTCATCGTCATCAGGGTCATCGTCGACTTCCGAACCGTCATCAGAGTCATCATCTCAATCCTCCGAATCATCTAATTCTTCATTATCCCAAATTTCATCAACTTCTTTTGGGTCAACCTCATCATCCGTTGCTTCGACATCCACGGAATCGACAAAGTCTTCTTCTCAAAAGGGAATGGCGGCTGCCCTTACCATCTCGCCCTTTGGTATCCTTCTTGGCCTTTTATTTGCATAATTTAATACATTTCCTCAATTATTGATTAGATACCTCAGATACATAAAACATCAAAAACTTACCCACTCTTTTCAGTAGCGGTAGCGGCAGGAGCAGCAGCAGCGGGAGTAGCAGTGGTTTGGCCTTCTGCTTCACCAGTAGTGGTAGAGGCAGCGGGAGCATTTTCCGCCTTCTTCAAGTTCACCAACCGTTCAGCTTCCTTATACACCAGTTGAACATCGGCAGCCACTTGCTTATAAAATTCATGAACCTTCACCCCATAAGGAGAAGAAGCAGCCCGTTCAAGGTATTGAGCAACTTGAGGACCATACTTCTTTTGCCATGATTCCCAAGTCGATTCCAATTGAGATTGAGCATCGATAACTGCCTTACCCGCAGTAGAGTTGGGATCTTGAGAGTGGATATACTTGTCATCAATTTGGGTCAAAAAGTTCTTAAACTTTTGCAGGTAGCCATTCTTTTGATCTTCTTGAATTGCCCGTTGGATAATTTGATCACCAATAATATAGCCATTGGCCAACAATTGCGCCATAATGGCATATTTGGGCTTTTCTTCTTGATTAACGTCATCATATGTCTTATCCCCAGTAATCGTCGATTGAATCTTGTTATCATTGGTGGGTTGGGCCGTCTTGTCGTCATATTCAGGCAATTCTTGTTCATTATTTTCCTTCACTTGAATGGCAACCCCATCGAGTTCGGCATCATTTAATAACAACGCAGTCAGCAATGCCTTGGCCAGGTCAAAGGTAACATCATACACGGCAAACTTGCCATCCAGAGACACCTTTTCGACCTTGTCAACCTTACCGCAAAAGGAGAAAAAGTTTTCGAGCTTTTCTTGGGATACAGTGGTGGGGACGTGGGATACAATAATCAGGGACATCTCGATGGTGGTGTTGTTGTTACTGGTGAGATCAAGGTTGTAACAAGTGGCGAGGGGAGGTACCGTGGATATATATATATTTATGTGCGTTCCTGTGTAACCGATTCATGCACATGTGCGGCTCCGCCATTAACCCCCCCAATGGAATGATCAAGGATTGTAGAATTGCGGTAACCGGTGATGGCATCACCAAAACGAGATACAGCAATAAATGTTTGGGGGGGCTTAGATGTGATCAGTTATGTAGGCGTTGACCAATTGATAGCTGTGAGTGGTATTGAGGTGACATCACTCAGCCTTGCTCGACGTTCGAAGGCTTGAGATTGCTGCAAGGAACTGAGAGAAAGCTTAGTTAGTTACATTAACTATAATAGAAACTAGGTGAAGGTGGAATAACTAACAACCATTGTATATAGCATTTCAATTACACTATAATCATGAGGAATAATGTTCACGTGATTGCGTTGCATATGTGTAGAAATCAGTAGATAGCTAGTGACAACGGCACATGTGATTTTTGGTGGCAAATGATCGACTTTGGCAATTTCAAGTTAACTGTTGGGACTTTCTTGGTGAAGTAATGGTTAGTCATCGTCTTACCGAGGTTAATATAATCTATGATTTACTATTTAGCACTATCACCATCATCATACTATACACCTTAATATCTAGTAGATGTCATCGCTAGTTCGATTCCAAGTGGTGGCGTAATTCGCCCTCTTTGCCTTTGAGGGCATCATCGCAGTACTTCCTGCAGGAGGCCATCTCATCACTCTTCCCATCACCATCACTATGAATAATCAAATGGTTAATCAAGGGGTGGCCACCGTGCTTTGTTGCAACTGTGGGGTGCCCATGGATGGGTCCCAAGGGCTTGTGATGTGTTATGATTGTATTAAACTTAATGTTGACATTACTGAAGGTATTCCAAGAGAAGCCAACGTACTGTTTTGCAGAAACTGTGAAAGATTTCTTCAACCTCCACAACAATGGATTCGGGCCGATCTTGAACTGAGAGAATTATTAGCTTTATGTTTACGTCGTCTTAAAGGGTTAAATAAGGTGAGATTGATCGATGCCCTGTTCATTTGGACCGAACCCCATTCTCGGAGAATTCGGATTAAATTGACAGTACAAGGGGAAGCAATGGCCAATACTATTGTTCAACAAACATTTGAAGTGGAATATGTCGTGGTGGCAATGCAATGTCCTGATTGTGCTCGGTCATATACCGTTAATACTTGGAAAGCGGTGGTGCAAATCCGGCAAAAAGTGCCCCATAAGCGGACATTCCTTTATTTGGAACAATTGATCTTAAAGCATAACGCCCATATCGATACCATTCTGATTCAAGAACTGAAAGATGGGTTGGATTTCTTTTATTCGGCCAAGAACCATGCGATGAAGATGGTGGACTTTTTGTCGGCGGTGGCCCCAATTAAACTGAAGACGCTGTCGGAACTTATTTCCATCGATACTCAATCGGGGAATTCATCTTATAAGCATACCTTTTCCATAGAAATCGCCCCCATTTGTCGGGATGATCTCGTGGTATTACCCAAGAAATTGGCTCATCAAATGGGTAACATTCCTCGATTGGTTATTTGTTCCAAGGTCACCAATAATATCCAATTTATCGATGTCAATTCATTGCAAGCCGCCGATTTGCCTGCCCCCGTTTATTGGCGTACTCCCTTCCCCCTGCTTTTAGATGCTACTCAATTGACGGAATTTATCGTGTTGGACGTCGAACCAACTGGGGAACAACGAGGTAAATGGTTACTTGCTGACGTCGAAGTGTGCAGAGCCCAAGACATGGGGGTCAATGACCACCTGTACTATGTCCGGACCCACTTGGGGGCAATTTTACACCCCGGTGATCTGGTTATGGGTTATTACTTGACCAATACTAACTTGAACCTGGACTTATTTGATGAATTAGACCAAAGAAATATCCCCGATGTCGTGCTTATCAAGAAACATTATCAACGGAAGACGTCAAAGAAGAAGAACAGACAATGGAAGCTTAAGCGGATGGCTAAAGAACATAATGATATCGTTGCCCATGATGACACTTCTCGTCTGGCTCGTCAAGACCAAGAACGGGCCGAACGGGATTACGAAATGTTCTTACAAGAATTGGAAGAAGATGAAGAATTACGGCAAACCATCAACTTGTATAAACTGGGTAATGCTCCTGGGCCAGAAATCGTCGATGATGATGAAATGGATGATGATGAAGAAGCTCCTGAAGTTGGTCTCGATGAATTATTGGATGAACTTGATGACATGACTTTAGAATAGGATTGTTTTAATCGATATATACATAATTTATCTCACCGCCAAAAATTCCACCCTCTAACCCCATCCCGTTTATCTTGACGCTTCTTATTAATAAAGTCCTTCCGACATTCTCTATAAGCATCGAAAAACTCTTGACACACTAACCGATCTTCTTGATTACGAAGCACACAATCCATCAGCGCTTGACGTGATTGTTCACAAGGATCATAAAACTTACTTGCTTCCTTTGTCAGCCATCGATATTTATGACGGTGGTTTTCGGGTTTATCTGGGTAGAACTTGAGGTCTCCATCTTTGGTGAAATTGACTTTTGATTTATCGAGTTCAACGGCGTCGGAGTCGAGGGTATTTAACTTGGTTGTTGGTGGTGATTCTATGGGTTGATCATTATTAGGTGGTGGTGTCGTCAGCGAGTCACTAGACATGGTATCGGGATTTGAGTGAGTTCGCGGTGGTGGTCAAGTGAAATGGTGAGTGCGAAGTCGATAGGAATCGATAAAGGATAATTGTAAGGGAGTACACGATAAGGTATCATATAGTAATAATAGAGTACACGATAAGGGATCATATGGTTATATTGGAGTGTAGGAGAAGGTATCATATTAGTAATAATCTCTACACTGGAGTATGCCACAACCTTTGATAGGGTAGAGTATTAAACGTTAACCGTGCTATAACAGGTGGGAACCGTGGTGTCTCCAATATACAATTATTAAATAACCATCTAATTACTGTTATTTATCAATAACCTCCTGTTGTAATTAATTGGGTAACCCTTTGGTCTATCTCCTCATCTCGCGCGATGACATAGATCACCATGCTGACAGTCAATCCGATTAAATGGCTCTCTGATGACGAACCAATCATTTGTGCAAAATGTAAAGAATGTCCTGGTATTCTTATAGCTCGGAAAGAACCTTATTGTGGTACTTGCTTCGTGAGGTTTATTAGAGGGAAACAAAGAAAGCCATTGTCATCAGCTAAATACCGAATCCGATCAGTGAATGCTAAATCAGATGATACTAGAAATCGAGTGCTTCTTGCCGTTTCTGGGGGTACTTCTTCTATGGTTCTACTTGATTGTTTGGCATCGTTATTACAAGAACACTTTGCTCAAGTCGATGAACGAGTGACGGTTGGGTTTGAATTGGTGGTAGTAACCATTGAACAAACAGGATTGGATAAAGATATCATTACTCAGCTTCGTCATCTTTGTACTCGGTATGCCCCCGTACCCATCACCATCAAACAATTAAAATTGGATTCTTATCTTACCCCAGGCTCGATTAAAACCTTGAGAATCACAAAGGAATTTGCCGGTGAAATGGGTGATTCTATCAATGAATCGGTTACCCTTCAAGATCTCCTAGATAAATGTGCTACTAAACTGTCTGCCGAAGATTTGAGGGAAATTGTCCATCATAAATTATTGATGGACACCGCCAAAGTTGAACAATGTCATAGTATAATCTATGGACATAATTTAACGAGAATTGCAAGTGATATCATCGCCCTTACCGTTAAAGGACGAGGACTGTCCATCCATAATACCATTAATAATCGTCAAGAACATGATGGTAATGGACAACCAGTGGAGATTTTATTCCCATTACGAGACGTTTTAATGGCCGAGGTGATGGCTTATGCAAAGATCCAAGGTCTTGATGAGTTTGTAGCAACCCTGGTGGTGCCAAAGCTGAAAATTACCAAAAATTTGACGATTAGAGATATTACCGCCAATTATTTCGATCAATTAGAAGCTACTGGCTATTCCCTGACTGCATCAGCGGTTGTCAAGACTGGGGATAAATTGGCCCCACCAAAAGGTCAATCACAAGGCCAATGTGTCGTGTGTGGTGAAGATGTCTATCATAATCCAAAGCAATGGCTTCAACGAATCACTGTGGAAACGGCACTGGAACTTGAAAATGAAGAAGATGAGAGTAATTATCAGAGATATCTTGCTGAGGTTGGTGAAAACGATCCTGAGGTTGATGGACAATCAGTGGAATTATGCTATGGGTGTATCACTTCCCTTCGTGGGGCGAGCAAAGATATGGCATGGCCGATGGGGAGCAATCGCCAGAATAGATATGATGTCGATGAAGTTATTAATGAGTTGACCATCGATGATGATGAATAGTCTAAATGATAATGCTAAGCTGTAATACAGACTTTATTTAATTTCACACATATGGAATTAACCAAATGGGCATAACTTATTGGGAAAAAAACTAAAGTCCACCGTGATCCTAGGGGTTGTAGTGATCAATGAGGGTGGCTTTAACGCATTAGTAAATGATAAGAAGCTTCTATACCACCTCCATTAATGATATCTTGTGTTCTCTATATTATTCATTTTAGCCTAGATAAATGTCCTGCATATACGTGGTTGATACTGTGTATAAACCAAGGGATTAGCGATCTCAACCCAAGAGAAAGTTACACAAAACCCAAAAGTGCGATTTTGGACATTTTGTCCAACCCAAATTCGGTTTTAACACGACTTTTTAAACATTTTGAGCATCGCACGACATTTCTACTTGCTATTACAAAAAACAAGGAGGATATCTTGAAATGGCTTCCAATTATATCACCAATGATATTTTATCGGGCGGAATTATATATATACCATCTCTTCATGAGTATATCACAACCTTTTATTAAATCGAAGGTCACCTTGACCTTGTTTTTTGTGGTGGTAGTCGCGAGCTCCTATCCCATTCTTGCTTATGTGCAGAATATCCCATTTCTCTATTGACTCACGTGATGTGCACTGCATATAATTAAAACCGCGACGAGGAGATTGGACAAGGCCAACACAAGACAATGTCGAGGAGAATACAATTTTAAAAAAGGTTGTGATATCCACATGAAGAGATGATATTTATAAAATATGACCTGACATAAAATCATTGGCAATATACTTGGAAGCGATTTCGAGATGTTTTACTTGTTTTTTGTCATTTCAAGTAGAAATGTCGTGTGCAACTCAAAATGTTCAAAACGTCGTGTTAAAACCGAATTTGAGTTGATCGAAAAGTACAAAATCGCAACATTTGTCTTTGTGTAACTTTCGTGAGATGTCTATATGTAGGATCAAATACGTATATGCAGGACTTTCGTTCAGAGAGAGAACTACTGAGAGGGACTTGCGAGATTTGAAAACCATAGAAATCAAATTGGAGGAGGGGATAATAGGATTTAAAGAAATGTTGGCATTTAACCTTGAAAAGATGATTGTTAATTATCACTTGACACAATCTCCTGGAATATATAATTAGATCTTGACATTAATCCTTTTTAAGTTGTTTATGTGGGTATTGATCAATCTAATAACTAGCAGTCTCACTGGTAAATCCTGCACATAATCGATTAAAACCAAGGTCGAGATCAACTACAATCAAAAAAAAGGTTATGGTATCACCTTGAAAAGATGATTTACATTAAATATCACATAAAAGAAAATTATAGAGCATATTACTAGATGTTAACAAGAAAGATTTTGCCCTGTTCTTGTTGTTTTTGTGTATTGACCAATCAAATCAATGGACTTTTCACGTGATTAATCCTGCATAGGACTAAATGCGACGAAAAGGTTGGAGACGACCACAAAAGACAATGTCATGGAGAACTTCGACAGAAAAAAAAGTTGTCAAATCGCCATGAAAAGCTTATATATACTAAATTTCGCCTGATAGAAAATCATGGGCAGTGTTTTTGGTTGACATTTCAAGGTATTTTGCCTTCTTTTCAGGTATTTTATGGTTCTGACCAATCAAATCACTCGAAATTTCGTGCGAAACTCAAAATGTTCAAAAAGTCGTGTTAAAACCGAATTTACTTTTGACGAAAGTCCCAAATTCGCACATTTTGATTTTGTGTAACTTTCTCGAGAAGTAAGCTAGTGACTATATGTAGGATTAGCCACGTATATGCAGGATATTCAGTATGTAGAAAATTACTGAGGGAAGTACGTATACTTATAGAAATCAATGGCCAAATAAGTGGGGGGGGCATACATGGAACTTTGACCGGAATTTTACCATCATGTCGTCCATTCAATACCACTTGAACTAATATCATTTAACACATAATTAGATTAAATTTCAACACATTTCATGCTGTTTTGTTGTTTCTGGGTAATCATTAGCAGTCGCACGTGACAAATCCTGCAGATAGTCAAAAAAATCAAGGTCGAGGACAGCTTAAATAAAATAAAAGGTTATTGTATGACGTTGAAAAGACGATATTCATTATATATGGCCAAAACCAAAATCATAGATGATATTCTTAGAAGCCATTTAGAATTATTTTGCCCTGTTTTTGTTGTTTTTGTGTATTGACCAATCAAATCAATGGAATCTGCACATGATTTGTCCTGTACATAACCAAAATTGCGATCAAGGTGGGAGAGGATTACAAAAGACAATGCCATGGACAACTTCGACAGAAAAAAAAGTTGTGAAATCACCATGAAAAGATGATATATACTAAATTATTCGAAAAATAAAACCATGGACCATATACTTGGAAGCAATTTCAAAGTATTTTGCTAGGTTTTTGCCTCTTTCAATACAAGAGTCGTGCGAAACTCAAAATGTTCAAAAAGTCGTGTTAAAACCGAAGTTGGGTTTAACGATAAGTACAAAATCGCAACATTTGTCTTTGTGCAACTTTCGTGATGTGACTATATGTAGGATCAAATACGTATATGCAGGATATATGATTTAGAGAGTGAGAGAGGTAAGATATCAATAGTCTAAGGGCATAAGTGGAAGATGGAGGGAAAATAGGATCAAAAAAAATGTTGGCATATTGCCTTGAAAAGATGATCGTTAAATATCACTTGAAACGATACCTTAAAATATATAATTAGATTTCATTTCCTGTCATTAATCCTCTCTTAGTTGTTTGTGGGTATATTAATCAATCTCATCATTATCAGTCGCATGGAGCATTCCTGCACATAGTAGAATAAAATCAAGGTCGAGGACAGCTTGAATAAAATAAAAGGTTATCGTATCAGCTTGAAAAAATGATATTCATTAAATATCACCTAAAACAAAATCATGGAGTATCTTATTAGATGCCATTTCGAATTATTTTACCGTGTTTTTGCTAGTTTTGGGTACTGACCAATCAAATCAATGGAAATCACACGTGATTAGTCCTGTACATAACCGAATGCGACCAAAAAAATTGGAGAAGACCACAAAAATGAATGTCGTGGAGGACTTCGATTTTAGAAAAGGTTGTGATATCCGCTTGAAAAGATGATATATACTTAATTCCGCCTGATATAAAATCATGGACGATGTATTTAGATGCCATTTCAAGGTATTTTGCCATGTTTTGGAGTAATTTACGAAATTGACCAATCAAATCACTGCAAATTTCGTGCGAAACTCAAAATATCAAAAAAGTCGTGTGAAAACCGGTTCTCGTTTTGAAAAAAGTCCCAAAATCGCATTTTTGTTTTTGTGTAACTTGAGCTCGCCAATTCCTTGGATTAAATGCAGGTATCATTGTGTATATGCAGGACCAACAAGAACCTTTGGAAGATTACTATAGGAATTCCAGATATGATTAATAGGCTTACAGGACTTGTATCATCATTTATATTGTAATACCACCCTCATTGATCATTATACTACCCCAGGACCATGTCTATATCTCAATTACTGTTCAAGGAAGAATATCATTAATTACTTACTTAGAGATTCTTGTCCTGCACATAAGGAAAATTGTCATTTTGAGATTGCGAGTAAGGCCATCGTAAGCAAAATCGAGGGAAATTAGGACAAAAACATAGGATGGCAGATTCGCTTGAAAAGATGTTATTTATTTAATTCCGCCTGAAACAACATATATACCCTATATTTGGAAGCAATTTCAAGGTATTTTGCTTGGTTTTTGTCACTTTCTATGGAAATGTCGTGCCATACTCAAAATGTTCAAAAAGTCGTGTTAAAACCGGATTGGGGTTGATTGAAAAGTACAAAATCGCAATGTTTGTCTTTGTGTAACTTTCGTGAGATGTCTATATGTAGGATCAATCACATATATGCAGGATAATTCATTTATGAGAGAGGAGTGCTGAGGGAAGTACCAATACCAATAGTCTATGGAAATAAGTGGGGTATAGATGGAACTTCAACTGGACTTTTATCATTATATCACTTTGAAGAGACGATGTTCGTTAAATATCAATTAAACAATATTGTAGAGCATATAACTAAATGTCATTTCGAACCATTTTGTCTTGTTTTGTTGTTTTTAAGGTAGTAGTTATCAGCCAAATCATTGAAAGCCGCACCTGTTAATCCAGCACACAGTCTTATGCCACCAAAAGTTTAGAAGACCACAAAAATGAATATCAAGGAGAATTTCGACTGAAAATAAAAGATGTGATATCCACATAAAGAGATGTTATTTACAAAATATGACATGAAGTGAAATCATGGACAATATAGTTAGATGCCATTTCAAGGCATTTTCCTTGTTTTTTTCACTTTCAATAGAAACATCGTGTGTAACTCAAAATGTTTAAAAAGTCGTGTTAAAACCGAATTTGAGTTGGACAAAAAGTGCCAAATGGCAATGTTTGAGTTTGTGTAACTTTCGAGAAGAGTTGAGACCGCGAATCTTTTGGTTTATACACAGGATCATATACATATATGCAGGATGATTGCCTTGGCTAAAATCTAGCTCGCAGTCTGATAGTATAATCTTTATGTGCAGGAGGGAACTAAGTAATCAAGGTAGTAGTGGCCATGATGGTAGGATATTACTAGGACTTGAATGTAGGGTATCACCAGTAGTACCTTTAAGATCTTTTTAACCGCTTTTTTCTATTATTTACAATTTCCTTTATTCCATTATCATTTTGTTGTTACCTTAATTGTGGTTAGTGGTAGTGCATACTATTTGCTAATATCACTATGAGGGCGAAGACTACTATGAGGGCGAAAACCAGAAGAGGACGAAAATCAGTGAGGGCGAAAATCAAGGATGAGGGAAAATCAGTGGAGTGGGAAAATTTGTGCGAAAATCAGTGAGGAGCGAAAATCAGAAAGTCGGTGTGAAGTGCGAATTTCTGTGAATTGGTGGGTTCTCTCGCTGTGGAAAAAAAGTTGCGATATGAGATTTTGCTAACATTTTACCCTGCAGGAATTTTACTCTGGCCCTATACTCTGCCAATTTTTTGAATTCTCTGCTATACTCTGCCGTTTTTTTGAATTCTCTGCCTACTCTGCCCCTATACTCTGCCAATTTTTTGAATTCTCTGCTATACTCTGCCGTTTTTTTGAATTCTCTGCTTACTCTGCCCCTATGCTCTGCCGTTTTTTTGAATTCTCTGCCTACTCTGCCCCTATACTCTGCCATTTTTTTGAATTCTCTGCCATACTCTGCCATTTTTGGCAATACTCTGCTGCCTATACTCTGTTGCCTATACTCTGCTGCCTCTAATCTGCTCTCTGCCCTCTGCCCTCTGCTCTCTGCTCTCTGCCGTCTGCCCTCTGTACTCTGTTCTCTGTTCTCTGTTCTCTGCCCTCTGCTATCTGCTGTCTATACTCTGCTGCCACTAATCTGCTCTCTGCCCTCTGCCCTCTGCCCTCTGCTCTCTGTTCTTTGTTCTCTGTTCTCTGTTCTCTGTTCTCTGTACTCTGTACTCTGCTCTATGCCCTCTGTACTCTGTACTCTGTACTCTGTACTCTGTTCTCTGTACTCTGTACTCTGTTCTCTGTTCTCTGTTCTCTGTGCTCTGATCTCTGTACTCTGTACTCTGTACTCTGTCCTCTACCCTCTGCCCTCTGTTTTCTGCCTTCTGCCTTCTGTTCCCTGTCCTCTGTCCTCTGTGCTCTGCTCTCTGTGCTCTGCTCTCTGTGCTCTGTGCTCTGTTCTCTGTTCTCTGTGCTCTGAATTCTGACCTCTGTACTCTGCCCTCTGCGCTCTGTACTCTGTACTCTGGTTTGCTCTCTGTTCTCTACATTCTGGACTCTGTACTCTACATTCTGGACTCTGCTAACACCACTCCCTTTACGGCCAAATTGCTACCCTCGACTATGGTTACACCTTGCAGAATCAAAGCCTTCGTTTATGTATCCGCACTTGAAAATTATTGAATTACGATTTGAAAAGAGAAATTACAACTTACAAATTTATACACTAAACTTTCCAATATAAACTGATGTAACCTAAATTGGTTATTCTATCCTACCCTCCATCATTTCTTTTCTTATACCTCTAAGTTAATGTTCCCTTAAACCTAACCTTTGTTTCCGTTATCCAGTTTTGAAAATATGGTACATTGTTATGGTAACGGGTTTTTATAGTCTCTACCTTTAGCGACCACCATTGGGAGATCCGAATTATCAAGCATGCAGTTAAATTGGCCTAGTTTGAAGATATTGGTTACGCGATCGAAGCCAAGATTTCGGTTACTATGCTAAGACATATCGTGCTGACGTTAACTGTCATTATGTAATGCTACGTATAGACTTTAGTTTTATTGTTATGGCCCATTCGGTGTAAGAACAGTCTAACAACTCACGTATTATAGACGATTTATCTATCCAATATTTAACCCTGTTGGCAACAGTCCTTCAGTGTTGAGATAATATTTAAATGTCATTAATCGTGCACATGGGTTATCGCGGATATGCAGGGAAGGATTCCGCGGCAACTATATTTGAGGCACTGACGTTTGCCTTCAAATACCCATGCTGTCAACGTCGACCACCACCACTAGTGATTCCAAATCGGGAAAACCACTTGATCAAGCCACATCTACTGCAATTGCTAAGGCTGGTGCCAATGATACTACTGATTTAGATGATTCGAATGCCCGGTATTCAGCATACTTTGCCCGGATTAGAACTATCATGAGAGCCAGTCACCGGTACTTGGCATACCTGAGTGATGTTGGGGAATCATTCCGTCCCGTGGCTCATCCAGGGATGATCAAGGCGGCTTATGTCATTTCATTCGGGTATGTTGGTCTTCAAGTTGGTTATGATACTTGGAAAGTATACCTTCAAGCTCAAGGGAAGTATCGTCCTGGGTTAAAGCCTTGGGATAAAACTCCTGAAGCCAATGAAGAAGCCAAACAAACGTTCTTGCAGCAAAACCCTAAACATTGGCAAAATGATTGGCGGGTAGTATTTGTCAAGGATGGTATCTTTCAATTGGTGGCATCGATGGCACTTCCCGCCTTTACCATTCACTCCACCGTGAGATATTCCCTGTACATTTTCAAACATGTCAAGAATCAAAAGATTCGTACTTGGGGTCCCGTCGCTTGTGGGTTAGCCGTGGTACCAGCATTACCTTATTTGTTTGATGAACCGGTGGAACATTTGATGGATAAGATCTTTGATAAATTAGAACCTTATGATTAAGTTATAGATTATAGATTTATTGTTGAGGTTTGCTGTAGTTTAATGTGCCACACTTTTTACATGTTCGAGCATCGATATCGCCATCAAAGGCGACGATGGCATCCTTGACTTGGGTGCCCAAATCACTGCAATAAAATTCTAATTCATGGACAATTTCTCCACATCCAGTACAATACCATCGGATTTTATCATTGACGCCTTCAGGACGATCTTGTTCCACCACTAATCCAATGGTATCAGCATATCTCACCGGGTTATGGGGAGTATTACCAGGTAAAAGGAAAGAATCACCTTCATGGATAAGAATATCACGGAATTTACCATCATCAACCACTTTCAAACACATGGTACCCTTTAATTGATGAAAATATTCTGGAGTTTGGTTAATATGGTAATCAGTTCTTTCATTGGGGCCACCGACGATCATCACCGTTGATCCCCCCCGATGAAGACAGTAATTATTCACTGGAGGTTGAAGAAGGTGGTTATTTTCTTCGATCCATTTTTTAATGTTGATGGGGTCAGGAAGCATGGTGTTATAGATGATGATCAAATGGGGCTTTATATATATTAAAAGTGGGGCAACTTGTTGGTGGGGCACGTGATATTAAACCACGTGAATGAGAGAGAGAAAAATGATCACCAATATTTGCCTATTTTAAAAACAGTATGACAATTGTTAAAATTTGTGCAAATTATAACACCTAAAATAAAATGATCACCATTACTGACTAACCAGTGGTTACTGCACATTCTTTTTTCTTTTGCTTTTAATCATGAAATTTCCGAATCTTCCGATACTTAAACTTGTCGCACCTCGAGTTGCCACCCCCTACTAATCATAATGACAACCTTCCAAGCAGTACAACTGGAATTGAAGAAATTGGGGGCAATTGAACAGCTGGCTGATGCTACCGTAGCCAAGTTTACCTATGAAAAGTCCCAAATCATTGTTACCAACGCTGGAGACTTTACCTTGGTCAATGTGATTTCTCCCCTGGGGAAAGTCAATTCAGTTCAAATCAAGGACAATGATAATATTGAAACCAAATTAAAACAAGCGATAAACCCTGAAGTGAGTCATCCAATTATTGTTCAACAACAATCTCAACCAAATGCTCGGGAACCTCAACAACCTCGTCCAAAAGATGATGACAATGATTTACATCGATTGGGGAGACAACCAGCGACTAGTCGTGACCCCCACCATCCTACTCGACCCAATGATATGCCTAAATTTGATGATGAATACGAATTACAGACCCCAAGTGCTCGACATTCCGCTTCAACCAATCCCTTCCCTAATATCGGAGCCAATGATCTTGATCCCGTTCATAATCAACGACTTCCTTATTTAGGAGGTCCTCAACCAGGATCAAATGATGGAGGAATGTATCCTCTGATGAATCACCCTATATTTGGTAATAGAGGTCAAGCTCCTCCCGGGGCAAGGTATGAAGACCCATATGACCCATCTCTGGGAGCCTTTGATGGAATTCCTGGGGGTGAAGGGGGGCTTGGAGGTTTAGGTCAAACTGGGGGGCCAAGTGGAGGCCCCCCTTTCGGAGGACCGGGAGGTGGATCAGGAAGTTTTGGCGGATTTGGTGGCGGTCCTAATGGGCCTCAATTTTTATAGTAAAAATTTAAATACTGTTTTAGGGAATGAATCTATATGACATAGCCCTCGTTCAACTGCAAACGAATAGTCACCGTTAATTACTTCCCATTACCGGTGGGCGCCAGGGCTATAAATGCCTACGTTTGCCTTATCTCATAATCGATTCATCATTATGCGTACCCCACGATCATTTTTGACAGATGGGGAAAAAAAGAATCTAGCCGTTTTCCTAAGAAACAAGAAAAAGAGATACTGCAACCCTGAAATCCCACTATGGGCTTAGAAATAAGCATCGACGCAGTAACTGAGGCTGGGAGGGGGAGGTTGCATTGTTTGGAGTGATATATAATGGGTAGGCTTTGACGTTGTCATTTAATGATGGTACCACCTATACCGATATAATTAATGGCTATTAAATTCCGTTGTTCTGGAAAACTATTTTTTTCTACCAAAACGTCATGAAAAAAACATTATTTACCCAGTGTAGAACCTGTAGTATGCACGATTATGCCTTGGCCAGTAATGATTACCTAAATAGGTAATGTTTCATTGATGTCTCTATAGTCCGTATAAAGTAGAAGAGATCGCTTGTTTATTAATAGTTCAAAGCCGTGTTATGGTGTATTACCTGTCATCGTCGGAGCTGCTGTCATTACGTGAATCTAAGCACTCTTCTATCTCAGAAATAGAGAGGGTAATGTCATCTCTGACTAATGGTGATAGCCACCACCAACCAACCTTTGTTGATGTCCCTCCTGTGCCTAGTTACTACCAAACCCCGTCACCAAGGGATGAAGAAAGAAGAAAACCAAGACGCCATTCTCATAGCAAAAGTCGGTCGAAATCAAGAAGCCATAAACACCATCACCACCACCACCACCACCATAAACGGTCAGACCATGCTATTAAAGAACCCCTGCCTGCTTATAACCCGGATAAATATCAACAAGAAGAGATTTACCTGATAGAAGGGGATGATCTGATCATTGACGAAGAGAAACGGGCCACTGCATACTATGATGATCACCATAAAGGTCATAAGCAACAACACCATCATCATGAAGAAGAAGAACAACCACAAAAGGTCAATCGATTATTTTCATTTCTTTTACGGGGGAAACCGCCTCCTTATGGCAAGTATGAAGATCGTACCGAATATCCTTATCCTCATACCCCCCTATGGAAGACGATGGGTTTTTGGTGGGTATTCCCCATTTTGAAAAAGGGGTATCATCGGACGCTTAAAATCGATGACTTGTGGTTATTACCCCAAGAATTAACCGTGCAAGAAATGCACCTGAAGTTTAATACCATTTTACAACATCATGTCACCAAACTCGAAGAGAAACACTTGAAATCATACCCTGATTTAACCAATTTCCGGTGGCCGGCATGGTTATTACCTTATTGTGTGTTTTTGACATTTAAATGGCAATACCTTCGTCTGTGCTTTTGGTTACTGCTTGCCTTTGCATGTCAAACGACCTCGGCGTTTATCACTAAGGAATTGATCAACTTTGTTCAATACCATACGTTTGGCGTTTATAAAACCGTTAATCGGGGGGTTGGACTCGTGATTGGGGTATGTTTGATGATTATTACCAATGGGGTGTTGTATAACCATTACTTTCATGGGGCAATGATGGTGGGGGCACAAACCAAGGCCGTCCTCACCAAGCTGCTTTTGTTAAAACTGTTCAGATTGCTGGCAAGACTGAGATACATGTTCCCCAGAGGCAGAATTACTTCGTTGATGGCTACTGATTTGGCTAAGATCGATTTGGCCCTTGGATTTCAACCAATGTTGGTAGCTATCATTGTCCCGATTATCATCGCCATTGTTATCCTTATCATCTTTATTGGCGCCCCCGCCCTTACTGGGTTGGGGTTGTTTTTGGTTTCCCTTGTTATTTGTGTGTTGTTATCCAAGCTTTTATACAATTTCCGTCAAAAAGCCGTCATTCATACCGATTCCCGGATTAACATGATTCGGGAAGTCATTTCCAATATCAAGATCATCAAGTTTTATGCTTGGGAAATGGCTTATCGTTATATGTTGACCGACACCAGAAACAATGAGATGAAGGAAGTGTTTCGGATTAAACAATTGAGAAATGTCATTGCTGCCTATGCCGTGTCTTTACCCACTTTAACCCTGATGTTGTCGTTTGTGGTAATGTGGAAGACGAAATCGATGAAGGCTCCTGCCTATGTGTTTTCCCTGTTGTCATTATTTACCATCTTGTCTCAAATTATCGTGATGGTTCCTTATGCTTTAGCTACTGGTGCGGATGCCTTGATTGGGTTTAGACGGTGTACTGACTTTTTGCTGGCCGAAGAGGATAGCTATGAACGTCTCCCCATTGAAGATAACCCCACTTTGGCAAAGACTCAAGGAGTTATGATTATGATTAAACACGCTAACTTTGTTTGGCAACAATTCCATGATGATTTGGACCAAAACTTATGGACTAATTCCGATACTTATGAAGGACGTAAGGAATTACAACGGTTGGAAAGAGAACGGCGGAAGTTTGCCCGGGAAGAACTGAAGAAGCTCGAAAAGAATCGTCGTCGTCGGAACATTTATGATGAAAAATATGAAACTGATCTGATGGATCTGTATCAATCATCTCAAGCAGGGGGTCAATTTCCTGGGTTACTCAATGTCGAATTAACCGTTAACCGGGGAGAATTCTTGATGGTTTGTGGGGCTATTGGTTCAGGGAAGTCGCTGTTGTTAAATGCCATTGCTGGTCTGATGAGACTTGAAAACCCTCTGACGGCTACCGTCGATGTTAATGCCCCAACGATCTTTTGCCTGGAAGCATGGATTCAAAATGCCACCATTAGAGAGAACATTTTGTTTGGTCGGGAATATGATGAAGACTTGTATAAGGAAGTGATTTTTGCTTGTGCTTTGGAAGATGATATCTTGAACTTACCTGGTGGGGATAAGACTGAAGTTGGTGAACGTGGGGTTACTTTACTGGGGGGTCAAAAGGCCCGGGTGCTGTTGGCTAGAGCTGCTTATTCCCAATCTCCCATTTTGTTATTTGATGATGTGTTATCTGCTGTCGATTCTCGAGTATCGAAACATATCATTACTTATCTTTTCCAAGGGTTTTTGATTAACAAAACTGTCATTCTTGCTACCCATCAATTACTGGTATTGGAAGCTGCTGATAGAGTCATTTATCTTAATGGTGGGGGTAAAGTTGCCGTGGGAACTCCTGATCAATTGATGCAAACTGAACCAGGGTTTGCTTCGCTTGTTGAAACCGTCAATGATAACCTCGATCAATGGACAGCTGAAACCACTAGAAACAACCTGAGAATTGATTTGAGTAAAATTGAAAATGTCGATTTACCTCCTGACAATTCTGAAGCCATTGCTCGGGTTCTTTCCGATGAAAATCGAGACTTTGTTGGTAAGCTGATGAGAGAAGAAGAAAAGGCCGTCAATGCTATTGGTTGGGATATTTACTCGAAATATTTAAAGTTGGGACTGGGGGTATTTGGATGGACGGCGGTGCCGATTTTCATCCTTTTGACGGCGTTGGCGACTTTTTTCCAATTGTTTACCAGTACCTGGTTATCATTTTGGACGGAAAAGAAGTATGCTACATTGCTGGACAATGTTTATGTTGCCTTGTACGTTGCCTTTGCCTTTTTGACAGTTATTTTCAATGGGTTGGAGTTCTTCATGTTGACCTATATCGAAAATCGGGCAGCCATGTATCTTAACATGTCGGCTATGAATCGGGTTTTACATGCTCCCATGAATTATATGGATACTACTCCTGTTGGTCGGATTTTGAATCGGTTTACCAAGGATACTGACTCGTTGGATAATGAATTGGGGGAACAAGCCCAATATTTCATCTTCCCATTGGCACTGATCATTGGGATTATCATCTTGTGTATTTGTTACTTGCCATGGTTTGCTATTGCTGTTCCGTTTTTGGTGTTTTTCTTTTTGTTCATGGCCAATTACTACCAAGGGCTGTCAAGAGAAGTTAAACGGTTAGAAGCGATTCAACGGTCATTGGTTTTCAATAATTTCAATGAAACGTTGACGGGGATGGCCACCATTCAACTGTATCATCAAGAAGCTCGGTTTGTTGCTCGGAATGATATTTTCATCAATTTGCAAAATGAAGCCTACTATGTTACCATTTCTACTCAAAGATGGTTGGCGGTTAACTTGGATTTTATGGGGGGTGCATTTGCCTTGATCATTGGTATTTTATGTGTCACTGGTCAATTCCATATATCGCCATCTCTGACGGGGTTATTGTTATCCTATGTGGTGCAATTGGTGGGGTTGATTACATTGACGGTACGGGCAATGACTCAAGTTGAAAATGAAATGAATGCTGCTGAACGGTTACATTACTATGCGGTTGATTTACCTCAAGAAGAACCTTACATTGGTAAAGTCCAACCTCCTCATAACTGGCCCCCTCTGGGATACATTACATTTGAAAACATTGCCTTAAGATATCGTCCTGAACTTCCTCGGGTGTTGGATGATTTTAATCTTCGGGTTTACCCTGGGGAAAAGGTTGGTATTTGTGGCCGGACTGGGGCGGGTAAGTCTTCGATTATGAATGCGTTGTATCGGTTGACGGAAGTTGAAGATGGCATGATTACTATTGATGGGTTAAATATCGCTGATATTGGATTATTCGACTTGAGACTGAGATTACTGATTATTCCTCAGGATCCCGTTCTTTTCCAAGGGACGATTCGGAAGAATTTGGACCCATTTAACCAATATAATGATGATACCTTGTGGGATGCTTTACGTCGTCTGGGTTTACTCGATGAAGCAACGATGATTCGGATTCGGAATTCGATGTATGATTCCGAACGGATGGGGTATGAAGATTTACATAAATTCCATTTGGATCAATTGGTGGATGATGAAGGGTCAAACTTTTCCTTGGGGGAAAAGCAATTGATTGCCCTTGCCAGAGCCTTGGTTCGGAATTCAAAGATTTTGATCTTGGATGAAGCAACATCACTGGTTGATTTTGAAACCGATCAAAGAATTCAAGAAACCATTGCCAATGAATTCAACAATTGTACCATTTTATGTATTGCTCATCGGTTAAAGACCATTTTGCATTATGATCGAATCGTTGTCATGGATAAGGGTAATGTCATTGAAAAGGGCACTCCCTGGGGGTTATATAAGAAAAATGGCCAATTTAAGGCAATGTGTGATAAAGCTAGCATTAAGCCTGAAGATTTTGCATAATAAAAATATATGATACCTTTATTAATTTAATCGTAGTATAATCGCCAGCTTTGATTGGACAACCACCCACGTGATGAGAAAAACCTGGGGTAAGGGAGAAAACATACTACAATTGGGGAAGGAGGGATCATATTATTCCTTTTATTTCGTAATTAATGCCAAACATCTATTCGTCCCTAAGGCCACAAATAGCTCTACCAGCGTAGTACAAGGGAAGGGCGGTGGACACAGCGAACAAACCGTAAAAGGGGTAAACCAAGGCCTTGGAGTACTTACCTCTCAACCACAAGGGTTGGTGAGAAGCTTGGTATCTTCTTTGGAGTTCAATGATTCTTTGGGGGTCCATGATAATCAGTAGGGTTGTGGGAAGTACTTTGAAAAGTTATAAGTTTTTTTCGCTGGGCGTGGTTGGCTATTGGTCACGTGAGTGCGGCTTGAATTGTGAGCCGATGGTTGCAGTATGGGGCAATCAATCCGGGATTTGGATATGGGTAGACAACAAGTGGCGTTGGTATTAATGGGCTAATGGGACGGTAGTGATGACATTAATTGGGCTTGTAAATAAACCATCCATGGATATACTTTTTTTTTGTTTACATTTCATCCTCTTGACTATATACAGGACTATCGCTTGAAATACTCAATAGCCTTAAATGCAATGGCAGCGGTAATGGCTACCATACCGACTTGTTGGCCAAGATGTAATATTTGTTGTTGACGTTTTTCCGTTTCAATGGCTTTACTATAAGGAATATCCCCTCTGAAACTGACCATGGTATAAAGAGGTAACCATTTGATGCCCACGTACCCACCATATCTCCCAAGGAAATAATCCACCTTCTTCTTAAGTAAATACATTGGCGACACCACTTTAGACAGCATTTCAGTATAGTTATCCATTGCCAATTGACAAATAGCCAATAAATCATCTCTTCTTGCCGTAGAGTATTGAGAAAATGCTAGTTCTAAATCGCCATGATTGGTGGTGATTAATTCCATCAATACTCGGATGTCTTCAAACCCACAATTCATACCTTGGCCATAAAATGGGACCATGGCATGGGCAGCATCACCAACAATCAATGAACGATGATTATTATAGGGGAAACAATCAACTTGCATGAGCAGTCCTCGAGGATTTTCATGATAAGCGGTCCGAAGATGCAGTTCCCCCATTAAGGCTAAGGCATCGGGGAAATTTGCCTTAAAAAATTCAATGAAATCATCATCATTTTTAATCAGTTCAATCACATTCCATGGGGAGAAAAACGTCGACGTGAACAGACCATCTTTATTGGGCAATGCAATCAACATATAATTATGACGAGGCCAGATATGCAAATGGCCACTATCCATTTGAAAGTCTCCTTGAGCATTTGCAGGAATGTATAATTCCAAATATTGCATATCGATGTATTTCTGAGAAAACAGCATTCTCATCAGTTTTTGCATCTGGTACCGGAATTGGGAATAAGCACCATCAGCACCAATGATATAATCAAATTCAAACGTTTTCACTTCGCCACCTAAGGTGGTAAATGTCATGATTGGCAGTACCAGCACGTTATCTATCAGGGTGAGTTTATGATCAAATAATACTCGAACATCGGCGGCACGGACTTCTTGAAGTAAGCATTCATTTAAAAATGCCCTATCAATCGAATTGATTGCTTCACCAAATAATCCATACTCTTGGGATTCGGTATGACCTGATCCATCATGAATCATCCGTCCCTTCATGGGGATAATATGTTCCAACACCCGTTGGGCCATTTCATAATCGACCAGTTCCAATGCCCTAATCCCCCTATCACTTACCGCCAAGTTAATACTGCGCAAGTTCTTTTGATGGGTTTCTAATGTTCTGGGGTCGGCTCTCATCTCAAAAAGGGTGACATTATAGCCATTTTTAGCAAAAGCCAATGCGGCTAAACATCCGACAAGACCGGCTCCGACAATACCAATACCAGGAGCAGGATTTAAAGCTTCTTGATTCATTAAAAATTGATGATATGTATATGGGTCTACACGATCTATGGGGTGATAAAGTTGAGGTGAGGGAGGTTGGTGCGGCCCCTCTCCGGTTGTCTGCAGGAATATGTAACTATTAGTTAATCCCCAATTTATTCTTCTTTGTTGAAATCAGCTTTTTCAACTCGTCAATTTGTCGTTGCAAATCATCATTTCTTTCGGCAAATTCGTCATTAGCCTTTTTGGTATTGGTGACATTTTCCTTCATCGTTAAATGCTCATAATGGGTCTCCAATTGTTTGCGTTGATCATCGAGGGCTTTCCGGCGATCGATATCAGTTGCTAATTGTTCCCGGTATTGGGTATTTTGTTGGAGAATCTCTTCATGGGTGGTTTTAAGCAGGGCCAATTGTCGACGTAATTCATTCACTTGGATGATCAAGTCGTCATTGGTTTCACGCAAGTTGGTCAATTCATTATTTTTATTATTGAATGAATTGGCATACATCAAACTGAATTCATTTTCATATTTGATCACCTTGGGTTCAAGCTTAAGCACGTCTGAGATCAGGTCGATGGTTACCACGTTCCAAAATGCATACAGGTTCAATAATTCGCTAAGGGAATCACATTCCAAATCCAAGATTTGATCTTGATTTTGTTGAAAGCAATAAAGAACCAATCTTAATAAGAAATCAAACCCTTGAAATACGAAGAAATCAAGAATCTTGAGGGTTAATACCAGTTCATCACCAAACTTATCGGTGAAAAAATTGTACAACAATTTTTTATACAACACCACCAAATTAATGCCATTCTTGCCGACATGTTTAAACACTTGAGGCAAGAATTCTTCCAATCCTCGATTGATTTTATAGAAAAATTCATCGATGGAAAGGTTGACAAATAACTTGTTAAATTTTAAAAGAAGGTACAAGATTTCTTCATCATCCAAGTTTGGTATCCGGGAAATGATCTTACAAATATGGATGACAAAATAGTTTGGCGGTTGAATATCATTAGGTGTCCCCAGTGGTGCCATCACATCATCAGCAATGGGGGTTTGCGATTCAAACTCGAGTTTATTTGAATTGCCCACCACTTCATTACTATAAAAGATGAAGATGCGTAAGATATCCTTCAAATTGGGGTCCAAATTCAAGCGATCAATATAACCACCTTTTTCCCCTAATGTCCGACTCGACCGCAGTTGCTTTGCCCGTTTTAATAAATTATCATAAGTTTCCTTATGATTAATATTATATCGTACCTGTAACGTTTTAAGATACACCAACGCTCTTAATTGGTCGGGGATGCCTTCGACCAATCGTTGGTCCAATTCATCGATATAACCATCACGAATAAATTGATTATATTTATCATCGAGAACTGCTTTCCAATACTCACCAGTAAGGGCATTTTCCCCACCAATGTCCACTCCACTGATCCGTCGTTTTAACTTGTCGATATTCAGTAAGGAAACGGCAAATAAATCCAGGGCCTCATTCATTTGAGGCAGACCATATAATTCTGTTTGACGAACAACACAAATTTTCAGAACGGGATCATCCATCTTATAATTGAGGGGTTTTAATGTCGCTGCCCGGACCAGTTCCGTTGGTGACGTTACCCCTCCATTCATGGAGAACTCTTGAAGAATATAAGGAGATCTTGGGGGGAGGTCTGTTATAAGCTCATTTGCTGTCGATGGCTTTTCTACAATGATGGGGTCAGGGATGGTTGTTGTCATTGTTCTGGTAAGGGTGAGGGAGGTGGTGGCAGTGATCGCGGTGGATTATTTGATGTATGGATGTTTATCTTGATGCAGGATGATAAAAAAAGAAAAATATCATATTTCGATATTGTATCAAAAATTAACCGAATAGGCTCGAGGTGGGGTAATTGTGACTGTTTCATGTAAACACCATTAACGATAGATTACGTAACCGAAGCTTATCGGGTATGATTCAAATTGATCCAATACATTTGGGTATCGGGGGTGGAGGAGGAGGAGGAGGACACTGCACCTATTTTATACAGGGTTCCTGTGGGGACGTTTGACATTAACCAAAGCCCACAATGATACATGTAACCTCACCTCACCGGTAATCATTGACCAAGAAATTAACATCATGCATGATTGGAGATAATGATAATAAACTATTGGTTTAGCCACCTGCAGCAGCCCAGCATGTCTACCCCCACGTTATTCCTGTTTTGGAGTAACGAGAATTTCCATCATGCTTCGAACGGCTTCTATCAAGTACGAGCGTGGGGGTGAGAAGAGGCTCAGTCTTTGTACAATAAGGTGTTATAGTTAACCATTAACTAAACTGATCATGTCACACATTAAAAGAATTACCCCTTACGCCAATCCAAATTTAAATACCGATTAATTGGCTAATGGGGTTACAATTCATTTGTAAGCATCCCAGGTATTTTCCTGCATGTTGTGTGAGTCATATGTAACCAGTATAACGGGGTAAACGGAAGCGCAATTGATTTTAATTATATAAGACCCGGTAACGGCCCTAGTTTATTTTTGAAATTGAGTTAAACGATGACGGAGCCAAAGCCGTACAAAGCCTCCAAGATCATCACCTCTGAAGATGTTTGTTCGATTCTCCCCAGTTATTCCATGTACAATTCGTTGTATAAATCAGTAACTGTCGATGATGACGATTCACCGTTAGATCCTCCAACGTATTCCCGTTCTGATTCTGTGACGACTCATCCAGGCATTCACCATCCTGGATCTTCCCAACCTTCCTCCTCTCAAACCCTGATCTTTTCCCCTCCGGAATCAAGAAGAACGCTGACTTCCGACCCAAATCAGATTTTGGCAGATGATACTTCGATTTCATGGCAAAATACCATTATGGATAATATTTTGGATTTGAAGAATTTATCAAATACTGATAATATCACCGCTAAGAATACTAAAGTATCGGTATACTTTACCGCTAACGTTGGTGAAGTGGGACAGCCACCAATCCCCATTGATCCCCTGGAATTTGAATATAATCGAGGAGACTTTCTTCATGGGTATGTTCTTATTGAAAATCTTAGTGATGAACCCATTCCTTTCGATATGTTTTATCTCTTATTTGAAGGAACCATCAAAATTAAGGGGAAAGTGAAGAAGAACTTTTTGCAAATGTTCGATTTCTCAGCTTCGAGTAATCTTGGTCATATTAATCGGTTATCTACTCAATATGAAAACCCATATACTTGTGGTGAAGAACGAGACCCCGTGGATAATACCTATGTGTCCTTTGCTGGCAATGGTCGTCATGAAATCAAACCTAATCGGGTGTATAAACGATTTTTCACCTATAAGATTCCTGAATATTTATTAGATCTGGCATGTTGTCATCATCTTAGTGGACATGTTGAAGTTCCTCCTACGATGAAAGGATCGGTTCGTCTTGGTGATATCGATGCTATTAGAGACTTTCTGTTCCCAGATACCGAAATTACCTATGGGGTGATGGCTAGATTCATTGGTAGAAAGAGTTTCTACCAAGTCGACCCCGAATGGGTGAAACATTTTAAATTACCTTCGATTGTTAACACCAAGGGGGATGAATATATCATCTTACAAGAAGATATCAAGCAAATCCGAGTGATTCAACGGTCAGAACCGTTCAATGAATTAAAGGATCAAGCCATTGGTCAATTCAATAAGCTGATGTTTGATAATATCCATCAACGGACTCGAGATTACATTAAAGAAGGTAAACAAAAGTTGAAGATGATTGTTGATGAAGACTTTACCGATTTGGAATCACAAAAGTATTGTCAACTGTATGAAGCTACTCGAAGAGATCGAAAATTCGCCATTGGAGATGATGACGTTCAATATTATCAAATGACAAGAATCATGGAGAAGAAGTCCTTTGGAACAACAAAGTGTTTGGGATCATTTACCATCAAGACCCCAAAGAAGACCCATTTATTAGATTATATCCCCCCACAAAAATTCCGCAAATATGTGGTTAACCCAAACAAGTCATGGAAAATGCAAGTACCATTACAATTTAAGTTTGACCCTTCTCAATTGAAGCTGACCAAGATGCCTGAACTCAAGCAATTGTTTATTGATTTTGTTGTGGTTACTTATCAACTGGAACGACCCATCCCCATCGAATTCCATCATGATTTCATTAATAACCAACCCAAGTACCAACTGGAAGAACTGGCGACGTCATATCAAGATGTCAAGGAATTCAATATGGCCATTAAAGATACCAAAGTCCTTAGTACCGAGTTATATGATGTATTTCAACAATTAGGACTGGGGAACTTTAAAGTGGAAAAGAGTTTGGTCGATGATCTTAAAGGGTTATGTGGCATTGAAACCAAGTTTAATAATATCAGTATTCGGGATATTAAACATAATGGTACTCGATTCACTCATAAATCGTTTAACAAATTGGAATGGCAAAAAGATGGTAATGGGTATAGTAAAAATATCACCTTGGATCTCGACTTGGATTCGATGCAATTAAAGGGGTACCCTGAACAAGATGAAAAATCATTTAATCGATTCACTCTTGTGCCTACGTTTACCCTGTGCTTCTTAGGCCGGATGTATTTTGTTAGATTGCTGGTTGGCCTTAGTACTGGTCAATTCCTTCACTTTAAGATCCCCGTCAACATCTCCAAACCATGGCTGGAAAACTATTGTGAATGTATTTAATTCTTTGTCGATATATTTAATGCTATGCTAATGCTTTTGACGCTTTTTCGGGCCTGCCGGTCTAACTTCAACCACTTCTAATTCATCTAGTGGTTTCTTCTCCTTTATCATGAGTTGATTGACACTAGTATTGATATCGGAAAGACTAGTACTCGAGATATCCACCGAGTTATCATCATTATCATCTACAATGACAAACAGCGGTGATTTTTTCATCGGTTCCACTGGAGGTTTGGTCGATGTCAGGGTTTGATAGGCATCTAACCGAGATTGCTTTTGATTGCGGAGAATTGGGGGGCCATGAGCAAATGTATCATCAAGGGAATTATCCACGCTTGCCTTTCGTTTTCTTGAAATTGACACTTTGGGACGATCTTGAGAATTTGGAGTTGATGGGGCATCAATAGGGTCACTCACGATTGATTCTTGTCTTTTTAATGATGGTGGGGGTTTAGCTTGGGGTGATTCGATGGGATCGGAGTTGACGGTACTCGATACCACGATCGAATCATCCTGAGTGATCTCTTCAATTTCTGGGGTCGATTCTCGGGTGGAAGTACAACTGTCATCGATACACTCTTCTTCTTTTGGTGAAGTTATTATTCGTTTATCATCGTTGTTTGTATCATCTGATGGGTCATCATCTTTTGCTAAAGGTTGTGTATCATTCTCGTTGTCTCCTCGCTCTGAGTTATCTCCTCCTCCTCCCTCCGTTGATGGAGGTTTCGAATCAACTGAATTAGTCAGTTGTGATTTGATATCATCAGGGATCACTTCTTCCAAATCCAGATCTGCACCATCATCATGGATGGACGCCTCCAGGATACCATTGTCAACTTCACCAAATTGAAGACGATGTAATTCCAATAATTTATCAATCAATTGCTGTCTCATATTATCCCGATCTTCATTAGGGAATGCCTTTTTGATTTCCCCTCGCTTGCCTGCCTTCCAATATTGTTCAATACCTTCGATATCATTAATCCATGACTTGATATTAAAAATGACATGAATTCCACAATCATTGAAATTGGGCTGTCGAGGAACACTAGCATTCTTCATAAGGATCCATTGTTTCTCGATGGAAACTCCATGTTTCTCTTCACAATAATCAATGATGAATCGTTTCAATGGTACCAGGATTCCGGCGTGACGATTATGGAGAGAATCCAAGACAAACACATCGGCTTTTTCGATATTCAATGGCAATTCGACATCGGTGGTAAATGATGATCGATTTGCGGATAACTCCGCCTGTCGTTTTGCCCGTTCTAAAAGCAGAGGTAATCCTCTAATGATACAAACATACCAATGACTTTGTTCATTGATAGGTACCACCACCAGATCATACGACATAAGATCTTTATCCAAATGCTTTAACCATCGTTTAACATTATGATAATAATTAACCGCCTTGTTTTCATCTCCCTTTTGTACGAGTTTAGGGTAAAAATAGGAATTAAATGCATGAATGGACCCGCCAATCCCTGCTTCCTTTGCCTTGGAAATCTCATAGGAAAGGAAAAAGTCAATGATGATATCATTAACCCATTCATTATCATACAAGGTGTTAAAGTCCAGTTGAGTGACTTTGAATGCTCGAGACTTTGCTGGGGTTTCATCACCGCTATCCTTTTCATTATCAAATCCCGTGGTATTAAAATGATAAACCAAAGGAGGTTTAAATGTAGCTGGTTGTTGACGTTTTGTCTTTGCCAAACAAAAATCATCATCATCATCATCAACCAGAATCGCCGTTGATACATTCAATAGCCGATCCAGCATTCGACGACGAATAGGGGTGTCAGTAGTGGAATTGGCCGCCAATCGACCTTGACGTAATTGTTGCTTTAAGTTGTTAATGGCTTCTTCATCAACGACATTATCAGTGTCTGCCTTATCCTTCCAATCTTCCAGGTCATGGAATTGCTTTCTTAATTCAGAATCGGTGGTACTATGATTAACCAAGGCAATGCCCTTTTCGAGTTGTAAAATCACTTCATTAGCACCAAATGATATCAGTTTAATGTGTTTATCATGATGAAACACAAGACGATTGATGGCATCAGAAGCAGTGGCAATGTAAAGGTAAGGAGCCGTTTTCAGAATGCAAAAAAAGTATGGTAATGATAATCGGGACCTTAAAATATGATTAGTGCTTTGAAATGATGTTATCGGGATATAATATTGGGGAGTAATGATCGATTCATCGATTAATTCCCCCGAGAAATCCCGTAATGGTTCTTTGGCTTTAGTCAATGCCCTAGATGACGATTTTGATGAAAGGGAAGGTCGTTTTTGCTTGATGATTTTTTGAAGGTAATTCTTTGAATCCTTCGCCCGATTATTGACGAGTTCAAGTTGTTGATTTAAAGCTTTTGATCGTTCTATTGCCATCGACAGATCCGATTCAAATGGTAACGGGGGGTCTTTCCGGTAATCTTCTGGAGTGATCCTTGTTGGAGTTGACGTGAGATTGCTTTTAGGTACCGTGCCCGTTGGTGCTTTTCGTCGTCCCCGTTGGATTGAGGTAAACGTCTTATCCTTTAAAGACATGGTTTATTCCCACCGATGATGGTCTAGGAAAGTTTAGGGGTATGGATCAGATGTATCTATACTTGTGCGAAGCTGGAGCATCAATAGTGTGAGTGAGGGTGATGGGGGGATGGCCTATAGATAGAGATAAATCAGTTGCACTAGACAAATCCAACCCAAGCCACAATGGCTGAGAGAGGACAATCAGGGCTCCTGATTAAATATCAAAAATGATTTATCAATATTATCATTAGTGAAGTTATCGAATTTTATCAATGTCAAAATAGAAAAAGTGTTTATATAATCAAACGTCCTCTCGTCCTTCTCTCTCTCTATTATTTCCTCTACCTCAATGGTAGCCCGGGCACGTGATCCAGTGGCAAACTGCGCGAGACCTCTCTCTCGCTCACACTCCTCCAACCTTTACCAACACCACTCAGTGATATAAACTAATCAATTGATAATGGGGCAAGCTCCGCTGGGTTTAAATGGTAATGACCGATTAGGGAGAAAGAAGGATGATAAGAAAAAGGAAAAACCAAAGTATGAACCTCCAGTGGAATCCAAATTTGGTAAGAAACGCAGAAAGGGACCCGATACCGCCATCAAACTCCCGCCAGTATTCCCCAATACCCGGTGCAAATTAAAGTTATTAAAACTCGAACGGATCAAGGATCATTTATTATTAGAAGAAGAGTTTGTCACTAATCAAGAAGCATTCCGTCCCACTGAAGCTCGTCAAGCTGAAGAGCGGGAAAAGGTGGATGAATTAAGAGGGTACCCCATGACCATTGGTACTTTGGAAGAAATCATCGATGATGATCATGCCATTGTTTCACTGACTGCTGGTCTGGAATATTATGTTGGCATTTTATCCTTTGTTGATAAAGGTCTTCTTGAACCGGGGTGTTCGGTGGTATTACATCATAAAACGGTATCTATCGTTGGTGTTTTACAAGATGATGCCGATCCCATGGTTTCAGTGATGAAACTTGATAAATCCCCTACCGAACTGTATGCTGATGTCGGGGGGTTGGAATCACAAATTCAAGAAATTAAGGAAGCAGTGGAATTACCGTTGACTCATCCCGAACTTTATGAAGAAATGGGGATTAAACCTCCAAAGGGGGTGATTCTTTATGGTGCCCCTGGTACCGGGAAGACGTTATTGGCTAAAGCAGTGGCCAATCAAACATCAGCCACCTTTTTAAGAATGGTGGGGTCAGAACTCATTCAAAAATATTTAGGGGATGGGCCAAGATTATGTCGACAAATTTTCCAAATTGCCGCTGAACATGCCCCTTCGATTGTTTTCATTGATGAAATCGATGCCATTGGTACCAAACGGTATGAATCATCCCTGGGGGGTCAACGGGAAATCCAAAGAACGATGTTGGAATTACTTAATCAATTGGATGGGTTTGATGATCGGGGGGATATTAAGGTAATTATGGCCACTAATAAGATTGAACTGTTGGACCCTGCGTTGATTAGACCCGGGAGAATCGATAGAAAGATTTTATTTGAAAACCCCGATGCCGGGACCAAAAAGAAGATTTTAACCATTCATACTTCCAAGATGAATTTGGCCGAAGATGTCAATTTGGATGAATTGGTCACCCTGAAGGATGACTTGAGTGGTGCCGATATCAAGGCCATGTGTACTGAAGCCGGGTTATTAGCATTAAGAGAACGGAGAATGCAAGTGAAGATGGAAGACTTTAAACAAGCCAAGGAACGAGTATTGAAGAATAAGGTTGAAGAAAATTTAGAAGGGTTATACCTCTGAGCAATCGATCGCTGGTGATCAATGACAGATTAATCCCTAGGCTATACTTTAATGAACATAGAAACGCAGTACGTTGTTTATTGTAATACCCTATATACAAGAAGATCATCCATCATACACTTATAAAAACTTACTAAGCTTTTTCAAATGTTGACCCTTGTTAGTCACCTTAACAAATCCATCTAAATGGGATAAAGTATGAGTGGAGAACCCGCCATTACCATGGTTACGACCCGCTTGTCTCCGTTTGATGCCGGTACCAGTTTTGATGAATCGTTTAGCAGCAGCTTTATGAGATTTCATTTTGTTTCTTGTTTGTAAAAGCACGGTTTGGACGGGGCTCTTTACAAACCGAACGGTTTGGAAGAGACGGCCAAAGAACATGGTATGATGGTGATGATTTTTCAGTGCGGCGTACAAATGTGGTGAGGAGAAAATAGCTTGGTGAGAATCAGCAACTAGACCAAGGAAAAAAGGTGGACGAGGAATAGACCCAAGTAATGACCAGGTAACGGAGGGTTATTTGGTATCACATCATCATCACGTTAATTCAATCTTGGCTTTGTTTCATGATACTATCTTGACGCTGTTTCCTCTGTTTCATAATCCTGTCTTCACCATGTTAATATACTCGTATATGACCAATAACCCTCAATTCATTGGATGGAACGCTAACGGTAGTGTGACCATTAACTCAACCCCTATAAATCCAGTTTATAATCACCTAGTTTCTAAATATAGTTTGCGTCATGTTATGTCGATTCCTTTTATATGCTCATTCACTATCACTTGAATAATTCACTAATGGTTGAGGTACCCGATTAATCGCTTGTTCGACAATTTGTTGTTGTTGCTGTGGTTGTTGTTTAACCTTGGTTCGCTTCTTTATTGTTACTTTATTTACCTTGTTCACCGTAATCTTTGTTGCCATTTTCTTCTTAGTATAATCATCATCGATCTGCGACTGTCGGCGAAGCTGCTTACTATTTTCATGCATTTTCATCATTGCTTTTTCATCACAGGCATCAGGTCGATTTTGACGATTGAATTTTTGTTGAAATTGGTGTTCTTCATTTTCTAGAGGTTAGTCCAAGTAAACGTATTGATCAATTGATTGAGTACCTACCTTTATGACGTTGTAATTGTTCATATAGTGTTAGCCGATCACTAGGATCATTATTATCATTATCGACGTGGTTATCTCCACTATTGATATTACCTTCACCGTGTCCACTATTGACAAATTTAGGCATCGCTTGCGGTGTATTAGATGATGCTTGATTCTGGTGCGACTATTAATAGGGGGGGGGGGAGGAGGGCGGGAAGCATTGGTACACTCACTAGACTTCAAAGTTTCACAAGTGACCATCACCCAATAAGGAAGGTGCGGAGAGTACAATTACAGTTGCCCCTGTAAATGATAGGGCTCGGAATCTCCGGCTGAATTAATTACATTGTCATTTAATCTTATTTTTGTATCGTCACGAATGGTAGCACCGGGGACGATTCGATGATAGGGTTGTCAATTCATGATGGTTTTCACCACTGTCATTCTTTTTTTTTTTTTTTCTCTCATCACCATTTATTTTTTTGTAATCTTGTACTCGGTGACCATAATTTTGAATTTTACTGTTATGAGCCCACATCGCATTTTGGCAATCCACGCTAAAACAATCATTATCACCGCCAGGTTTTTAGTCACTCATTCGCCAGGTTATTAATGATCAGATTGTGGGGGGTGCATGTGGGGTGAAATTTCCGAGATACCATCGCAAATGATGGCATATCCGTAGTTGGCGAGGACATTGGACACGTTAGCAATTACTATTTCGATCGGCGATGTCTCGTGTATCTAACCAAAGTAGTTTTTTTTTCATCCCTCCCCCTTTCGGGTACAGCCTAGCTGCCCCCCCACCCCTCATGGCCCTCACGTCGCAAAAAAAAAAAAAAAAAAAAAAAAATAATAATAATAATTTTTAGTGAGCGTGAACGTGAGGTACACCAACCCGCCCGAGCTCCTTCATATAGGATACAGACTTCCTGCCGTCACTCATTTTTCACTAGGACCCTCACGGTGAGGTTGAGACTGACTTGAACAAATAGGTAGCCCACGAGCAACGGATGGAGCCGGTTCGTCTCGAAAGCCACCCATCTTCACTATTAGAATCGGCCACCACTGGTTGTGGTGGTCGATGGACGCCTCAGCTGAGACATCTGAGGAAAGGATCAAAAGCAAATGCCCCCGACCTGTTATTTGGCGCTGGCGCCAACTCCAAGTTTTATTTTGCTAATCTGCCTCTGCCACCAAAAGATGATCCATTACTGCCATCGCTGACGTCGCTGTTAGCTCAAGCGATCCGAACGCCAATTGGTAATGTCATTCGTCAAGATTCGTTGTTTTCAAATAAAGCCGCCCTGAGTACTGAACCTCTGGCAACGGTGGATGATGATGATGATGATGATTATACTCTGACGGATATATCCGAGGATGATGATGATGATGATGATGAATTTGATGATGATCTCGATGATCATCCCAGTAATACTCACCGCATGGTCGAAGAAGATGAATGGGTGCTGATATCATCTCATGAAACCAAGGGTAATCAAGAAGATTTACTGGATTCATTACAGTTCACGAAAATGTCGCTGGCCCTGTCAAGAAAACCTTCGGTGCCGCAATTGGTGAAACCACGACTGTTGTTACTGGGACTCTTTATTAATGAAGGTCGTCAAGAACCTTTAGAAACCCAGGGCAGCAAACCCATCCTTAAACGGTCGCTGACAACGGGGATCATTACCATTGAAAATGCTAATGATCGTAAGCAATCTCAACTGCGGATCATCTTTGCCAGGAAACATAATTCGTTCACCGATATCTCGAAAAAATACCCTCATTTCCAAAATGATCTCGTTCGAGAAACTATCGTTGATATGGAAGTGAAATCAGATACTCAACGAGGAGCCATTTTGGGTAAGCAACGACTGATTGTTGGGATCCTGGACTTTTCCGTAACGGCGATGAATCATCAAAATTCAGGTAATGGTGAACCCCTCCGCAAATATTATGGTGATGAATGTGAAATCCATTTTGATACTGCCGCCCCTTGCAATTTAAGTTCAAGCCTTAACAAGTATCTGATGCTGAATCTGCTGTTAAAGAATTTGATTCTGAAACTGTCGCTTAATCTTACGAAAATTTATAAACTGAGTCGGGCTAAATTCCATAAACTGGACTCGCTGATGCTGCTGGAAGTGGTATCATCTACCGAGTTGGCCTTTCTGCCGCCATCGCTAATGACGGTACCAAAACCAAATGCCATGGTATCACCAAAACTAGTTTCACCTCATTCTTGTTCAAGTGCAATTCTGGCGGTGCCGGCACCGTCATTGGTGATGTCGGCGGCCCCTGCTCGAGATGGAGGTTATCAATCATCATACTCGATGCCAATGCTGCCTAATACTACTCGGAAACTGATGTTATCTACTGAACTACTGGCGCTGCTAAAAGAATGTATTAAAATTGATTACCGCTTGGGTAAAGTGCCGTTACCACCAAAGGTGGTTGATGCCAATGATGATGACCTCGATATGAAGTTTGATGATGGGGTTGATGACTATCATCTGAAGGGATGGTAGATATAGAAATTTTAGATGGTTAATAACATGGCCCTGCTTTATAACATCGTAGTGCCTTCGCCAATGGTACAACTGGTACGGTTATCCTTCCAACCAAACTCTTTGATATCCATATCGAAAAGGCCACTGCCAGTGACCTTATTAACAAATTGGGCATCAACCACAGGTGGAGGAGTATCAGTTAATGTAAGACTCCATATGTCACCACTAACACCAACGCCAATAACACAGTCTTGTTGGGATTGTCTCCAACATGGAGTAAAATGACCATGATAAACTCTAGGAATACAAGCGGTTTGGATATGGCACTTTTTATCATTAATATCATCGAAGATCGTCACTTTGGAATGATACTTGTCTCCAGCAACAATCAAGTCATCACCTAATGGTGCTTGATTAATAAAACTATCAGGAGGTCTTGCCTTCAGCGTCGTTTCTAATGACATGTCCCCTTGATTAATATGATACCGGAATTGAAGAAGAGAGTCCAGCTCGGTGGTTACGAGTAACCGGTGGTTAAATTGGTATATCAGCGTCACTTTGGATGGGAGTCTTTTCAATACTGATACCTTGCGAATCCGACCTTCATCATAGCTAGTTTGATAAATGATTTTACCGCCAATAAAGAGTAAGACCTCGGCCACTTGTTTAATATTGATAATTGGTTCGGGATGGGTCATCAGCTTTAATTCATCAATGGTGATATGAACTTGACCACCAACTCGATGACGGATAATATCAATCACTTTGAAAAACCCATCAGTTAATCCTAATTGTCCACCAATGATCACTTTCTGGGAGATACGAGTACCCTTATTCACTTGCCATACTACGGCACAAGTGGGGATTTCTGATTCCAGGAATAATTTGCTTGTCCCATTTCGATATTCAATCTTGGCCATTTTGAGCAGCTTTCTATCGATAACTTTGATTCGCTTGCTAGGGTTTGTCAGTTTCAGTAAAACCAAAAAGAGATTGAGATAATCGAGGTAGACAAACTTCGATGCTCTTTCACCAACGATCACTTGACGAATCACTGGTTGTTGTTGGAAATTGGGGGTAGCAATCACCAAACCATCATCTCTGATGAATGCTAAATGATTACCTATAGCAACCACGTTAGATACGTTTCGTTCTAATCGTTCATCATAAAAATACATCCGTTGAGGTAAGGTAGTATTGGGAGCCACCATCCAAGTACCTCTTGAAGCGATTACCAACCATTGATCAATCACAGTGAATGATACTGGATTATCACTGATCATTAAGCATTGATTTTGGTTACCAAATACCATCAAATATCCATCTTTGGTTCCAATGAATAAGGTGCCATCATCACGGTACCATACATCATTAACAATTAATAAGTTATTAAGCAGATATAGATGATCACCATAATCACTGATAAGGTTGATTGTGTCTGGGGGTGATTGAGGACCAGTATAAGCAATGACTACCCCATCAAAAGTACCAATATATAACCGATTACTCAGTTTGACACGTGATACTTGAAATGGTATGGCAACGGTGGTTATAACCATCAAATTATCATCATACCATGTCAATTGGTTATTATCATCAATTATCACGAGATATTGATCAAAGATAGTAGCATAAACGCCATTGGTGTCCACACGGTTACTCCCCCATTCAATACCAGTGGATGAAACGATGATAAGGGAATTATTAAAGGTAGATGCAAATATAATTGGATAATCCCATTGTTGAGTCATTGATAGTGATGAATCATTTTCATCGAATGTTAACCCTGTAGAAGTAGTTGGCAGCGAACAAATTAGTTGTAAAGGTTGATTAGAGATGGCAAAGATCTCGACCGTTCGTTTCAATGATTCTTCGCCGGCGATAGCATCCAAAATACCTCCTTTACGGAATTGAGTCAACCTGGTTCGATTATCGGTACCAGTTAATCCCCATAATTCTTGAGATGATGCTGGATAAAGTCCTCGAGCATTATAAGCAGGGATGATGGCGATGTCAAGGATTGGAGTCCAATTGCCCCAATTTTTTCGTAGGGAAGCCTTGGATATATCAATATCACTAAGGGAGTCACGACTGAGGAATGGAGGGAGCAAATCTAGTTCTAATTCCTTATTTCCATCGGTATCACCACCATAAATAAATTGATAACGACCATTTTCTAATTGGGTCAATGAAAATGATGATATGGGGTCAGGTATATGAATGACCGGAACAAAATCGATGGTATCATCACGAATGGTTAAAAGGAACACCACCCCAGCATCAATGGCGACATAAATGGATTCTCCATCGATATAATAACATGTAGGAAACCCCTGATGTTGCCATGGAGCATTTATCGATGGGAATTGATTGTTTCCTGATAAGATATGATGAGAATCGACCAAATCAACAATTGAAGGACCAACAAAGACAAATACCAGTAATGTAGGATGGGGGATGATAAATACTGGTAATTGATAGTTTAATGGCAATGGTAATATCGTCAGAGACAAATCTGGTTGGTGTAATGTAAGCACCAATCGATTAAGGTCATTATAGACAAACGAAACCACCATTCGATCGGAAGTAGAAGAAATGGCTAAATGAATGATCATTCCTTCAATCCCCACATTAATATGTTTTAATAACATGATACCATTGGGAGTATCGGTGATTTGATGACATCGAAATGATCTCAGTGATCTAGCAATGATCATCTCCAGACGATGAACATGAATTGACATCATATCTTGACCCACATCCCACCATTGGACAACAAATGGTTTAAAGATATTGGTTAATGTGGGTTTACCCACATCTTCACTGGTAGTTAATTGGTCTACCTTAAATAATCTCATTAATACCATAAACCCCAGATCAAATAAGATGATTAATGAATCATCATTTTTCCCAGGGATTAATTGTACCAGACGAATACTTGCCACCATATTAAATTCGATACCATTGATGATTAATGAGGTAAGACGAACAATCACCACCACCGATTCTATCATCACTTCTGGGGGAGGTTGAACTGGTTTATCTTCAAGGATGACATCATCATCTTCATCATCATCCCACCATTCTTGAGATTCGGAATCACCCACCTCTAATCGTTGATCATCTCGATCATTGACACTGGTGGAGACAAGGCCATGAAATCGCTTATTGACAACACATTTGAATTTAGGGAATATACCAACGAATTGGGGTGACAGTATTAATGATGTCTTAGTAATGAATTGTGGGGTAGGGGTTAGATCTTCACCAAAAAGGTTGGGGTATGGTTCCTCGATCTCCATTGACCTAGAGTGAGGGAGAGTCCCTTTAATGCGTTGAGGTAGATAGCGACTGATGGGTAGAGATGAAAACAAATGAACGAAAGAAGGAAAAAGGAAAACATATTAGAAAACATAAACAATGACATTTACCTCCTTAAACGGTTTAGGTTGAATCTGGAGAGGGGGGGGGGGGAGTCCACCCATCGATGATGATATCGACCATCGCACGATCGTTCTCATTCATCGATTCCACCTTGGTTGGGTACTCCGTGGGCAGTGGCTACCATCACCAGGTTATAATTGTCATCCTAGATTGGACGCCAACCATTTGGAATGCTGCTTTTTAAAACCACCGTCAATGAATACCTAGAGGAACTCCCTCGACCCATCCAACTCCAACTATTTGAACTGGCGGCGACATGTCTTGCCATCTATCGACTTTTACCACCAATGGCCAAGTTTTTTGTCATGTCGCTTGTGTTTAATGATAAGCCAGTATCGAATAAAGATGTTGATAAATGGTGTAAGCCTCTGGCCCGGAAACAACAACTTGAACTGTTGAGTCGACTTCGATCTCTACATTTAATTGAAGAGCTGGGGACTCAAGTAGTACTCCAATCGACATTTAGACAGCATTTCCGCGATAGTCTTACTGGTAATCAAGGGGCTAATGCCTTTGGCGTGGTTTATAGTGGGCCCAATTCATCGATCGACATTGCATTTCTTGATAAGTTTGCCCTGACGAAATGGGAGACGATTTTGCATTATATGGTTGGTACTCATCATTCTAGTGCCCCCTCTCATTCAGTATTGGCGTTATTAAAGAAAGGGGGGCTTATGGAAGGACCTAACCATTCATTAAGGATTACTAATCATGGGTTTCAGTTCTTACTTCAAGATCTGAATGCCCAAATTTGGACGTTACTTATTCAATACCTTAATTTGACTCAAGAGCTTAGTATGGACCCTGTGGATGTGCTTAACTTCATTTTTATCCTTGGGTCGCTTGAATTGGGTAAAGCATATTCGGTACTGTCACTTTCGGAGACCCAAGTGAAGATGTTGGCCGATTTAAAGGATTATGGGTTGGTCTACCGGAAATCCGATCGACTGGCGGAATTCTATCCAACCAGATTAGCCACTACCCTTACTTCAGAAACGGTGGGGCTTAAAACTCCAGCTATGGCCATTGATCAAGCAACAAATACCTCTAGTGATGATCAATACGCTATTGGGCCCCTGTCTGCTAATGGTGGTAGTATCATTTTGGAAACAAACTTTAAATTATATGCCTATACCAACCTGCCATTAGAAATCGCCATTCTAAGTCTTTTTGTCACCTTAAGAACTCGATTTGCTAATATGGTATGTGGTCAAATTACTCGGGAACTGATTCGAGAAGCCCTCACCAATGGTATCACTGCTGACCAAATCATCAAGTTTTTGGAGACTCATGCCCATCCCCAAATGAGGATCTTGGCCAAAGAAAAATTGGATAAGAAGATCGAATTCGATACTAGTCATAATATCAATACTGCTGGAGGAGCCCCTCAATCGCAGGCGGAAGGGGCCAGAACCGGTCAACATAAACTTGAAATCTTACCCCCAACAGTGGTTGATCAAATCAAATTATGGCAATTGGAATTGGATAGAATCCAAACGTTTGAAGGCTACTTATTAAAAGACTTTGCCTCCCAACATGAGTTTGATCTGTTATGTGGATATGCTCAAGAAGTTGGCGTGTTAATCTGGTCGGATAAACAAAAGAAACAAATGTTTGTTACTAATGAAGGGTTAACTCAAGTTGGTGATTATGCTAATCGTCATTTCCGCAGACGGTGACCATATTTTTAATTATTCTTCTAAATATACACTGATTAATATCTCTCCCAGTTTATGGGCCACTCCACCAAACTTGATAGCCAATTTTTCTCCATTAGTTGATGGTTGACTAAACCCAAGTTGATATCGTTGAAGGTTTAATGATTGTTGGATATATTTAAGTAGGTTAAAAGCTACTCGTCGTCGTCTCCATTGACAACATACCCAAATTCGAGATATCCCAATTTTAATTGAGGAATTAACTTGATTGGTCACCACTTTACCCGTTGACGATATCATCCATCGTCCTTTATCATTATTCACCGATTCAGTAGTAATAATTGCCACCGCTCGGTTATCTACACATGCCACATACCCTATACCTTGACTATCCTCAATTTTCCATTGGTTTTCATCATTAACGATCCCCAATTGGTCATCTACCAATTTAATCAACTTGGTAGTAGCATTGACTTGGGATTTATTATGTTTATCCACCTCGTATACCATTAGGTTTGGCCATTTGGTAAAGTTTATTGTGGTTACTGGCGTTGATGTCCCCGTGGGCCATGGGGCGCCTTTGGTGAATATAGCATGGAAACTATCATGAGATTTCAGTTCATATGAAGGGTATTTCATCCCACATACCCCACAAGTTATCACTTGACCAGTTCCAGAAAAATGGGATTGTCGACGTCCTCCTATTCGTTTGCTCATGCCTTCGATCCCCGTACCATTCACCGGTGCGAAATGTTTCACCTTTTGTTACAAAGTCGCACATTATCTCCATACAAATAATGTCTTGTGTCCCATGGGGGAAAATATCTCCCCTTGGCATGGGTGAGAGCCGCTTCTCTATCATTTTTCCATAACGTCCCTCACTCCAGTGATAATAACTTTCTCCCCTAATACCATACCACCGCCATTGAAACCCTTGACCAACGTTTATCCATGTCATCCATGAATGAACTAGTCGAACATTTTTCCCGTCTCCGTCAAGGACATGTGGTTTCTGCTCGGAGTAAGCTTTGGCAACAATTTTGGGAGTTACCACAAACATCGAAAGATATCTTTGATAATATCTCTGTTGGGCAAATCAATCAACTCCATGATAGTAATAGCATCAATTTCATCATAATGGTCCGGGTTATCATGAATAAGCTTGTGAGTGATTCTCTGGAGATGAATACTCGACATATCCTTAATTGTCTTCGGTGGCTTGTGAGACTAGTACCAGTGGGACTTGAAAAGGGGTTAGAACAGGCGATGTTTTGGGATATCCATCCATTTAGAAAGACATTGGGATCATTGGCAACGTTACATCTGGCCGCAGGTGATGTCCCCAAGGTATTGGCCCCGGAATTAATCACCACGCTTATAAATCTCCTATCAAAGCATGGGTTTACTCATGATGGTACTAATCTTCAAGTATGGGAACCAGGAGTGGGTTCAGTATCATCAAATATTCATTATAATCCAATTAATGTCGTGATTGAGGCTAATCGGGTCGAAGTACTTCGATGTATCATCGTGGTGGTTTCGGGAGGTTTTTACCTTCAACTGGATCAATTGGTGATCCTGGGAGTTAAAACATTACTGTGGTTGGTTTCCGAAGCTCCTCGAGTGCCATTGTTAACCATGGTATGCTCATTACTTAATACCATCTGTCGGGAGACCCATGATCATCACCATCCTCAACCATCTTCATCATCATCAATAGTCCCCGAGATTCGTCATTTATACCTCAATTATTGCATCCAACTATTGGTCCTCATGGTATCTTATCCCATGCCATTATCGGCACCAAAGAATCAAGTCCGGGGATACCTAGGTAAACTTCAAAAGTCTCAGGATATCGAATTAGTGGTACTGTCATTAGTGAAGTTACTCAAACAACCAAATACCCCTATTGGTCAATTAGAGACGGTGCTGCTTTTATGGGAACTTATCCAATGTAACCCTCGAGTCCAACAACTGATATCTCAAACTTATGGACAAGGATTAATGATGTATTTGGTTCAAACAATTGCCAAGTTGGCGCTGAAAAAGCATCACCATTTATACCAGATCTCCACCCAATTATTATGGTATCTCAGTTCTCATCCTCAATTCGTTAATTGCATCTTCACCCCCGTTGGTGATGAATACCATCAACTCCCCCAGCTGATGAAATGTCTGCCAGCACCAATAACCACCCGAGATTATCTTGTGATGATCTTATGTCAAGTGATTATCAAGCATAGTACCGATATTGTGTTAGGGGAGATTTTATTCAATTTTATTGTCATGGTATCTCCAGTGGCGGTGCTGGCACCGCAAAATGCCGTGAAACAATTGAATAATCCCAATCCCTTTGGTGGGCTTTCTTATGCCCTGTGTGCTTGTTTGATTAATGTCATCCGACTGTTCCATCTGTATGATCTGATGCTTAACTTCCCCATTCATGGGATGATGTTGGCGTTAATTATTCGAGGAATCACCACCTCAATTACAAAATATCCTCTGGCATCAAGAATGGTGATGTTGGCGGTATTACGTAATGAATCGGTGTTTCGTCAAGTGGCTAAAGTCATTGGTCTGGTCCGAGGGTGGGTAGCCACCTTGGAAGATCCCATCTCAGTTAATCTTGTTGGCTTTACTTCAAATTCCCGAGGGAAGCTTCCAAAGGGAGCCACTTTTCAACGATGCTGGGGGGCAAGTATGGAACTCCACGTGTTATTAAATGTCATCTTACCTTTACTTAAACTGGTGAGTGGAGCCCAGCATGCCACTGCTAATTCCTATGAATTGGCGGTATCATTTGAGAACCTTTGTCTCGATAAAGTATATGATAGTCATTGGATTCGTTTGGATCTGCTCCCGTCCACTGATATCGTTCTTATCTCCCCTCAATGGACCACGGCGCTGTTAGGGGAGTATTTATCGAAGCTTTATTATCAAATGTATTATGGTGTCCATGACAGTAAAAAGCTGTCGTCAGGTAATACTCTTATTAAAGGGTTTAATGATTCCTTTGCCTCAGTTTCGAAATTTACCAATAGTTGGAGAGGATTATGGGGAGCTCCAAGCAAAGAAGAAGCTAATGGTGTCCTGGATCTGGTTCTCGATTATCTCGGTAGAACAATCATCCCTAGTGGACCTTGGCATGGAACCAAGATCACGTTATTCACCGTGGAACAAGAATCAGCACCATTTGATCATTTAGCCCGAAGAATTCTGGGAATTTGGATGGGATCAAATGATTCAACCCTGTCATTATCTGAAGACGATTCAACCCCTAACCTGCCTCGTCAACGTCCCGCCTATCACCCAAGAAACTCCATTTCCAGCTTGCATTCATTGAATACCATCAATCGATCTAGGAGTACTAGTGTCGCTGGAAGGGATCTTTAGATAATTATAATATAAATCAACTACAGGTTAAATTATTTCTCGTTATATCATTGATCATTATTCAATAAACTAAATTTAAATCTTGGAGTCCTTGAATTGGTCTTCAGTGACACCGGCACCCATAGCCTTAGTAGAAGAAACACCACCCAAGACCATGGTCAACAAACCATCAATGTAGTTAGCACCAGACCACTTTTGGTGCAACAAGACTTCGTTGTTAGCCTTACGTTCTTCGTTTTGAACGTTTTCAGCGTAAGCCTTCATACCTTCTCTAGCATAGTCTCTAGCAAAGTTGTCAACAGCCAAAGCAGTAGTGTGCAACCCAGCCAAAGTGATAAATTGCCAGACGTAACCCAACTTAGCAAGTCTTTCAATGTAAGTAGCTTGTTCGTCAGCGGGCATAGCCTTTTGCCAGTTGAAAGAAGGAGACAAGTTGTAAGCCAACCATTGGTTAGGAATGGCAGACTTAACCATGTCAGCAAAGTCCTTAGCTTGTTGGTAGTCAGGGGTGGCAGATTCCATCCAGGTCAAGTCACAGTAAGGAGAGTAGGCTCTAGCTCTCATGGCGGCACATTCAACACCACCTCTGTATCTGTAGTAACCTTCTCTAGCTCTGGAAACTTCCCAGTTGAAGTAAATGTCCTTACCCAAAATGTCTCTAGCCAACTTTCTGGCTTCCTTGTTAGAAACCATAGACAAGGGGTTGACAATGTCGGTAAACTTCTTAATCAAGGCTTGCTTGTTAGAGTAGTTACCAGCGTTGATTTCGTCAATGACGGCTTCGTGGAACAACTTCAACCCGGCGGTCTTGGTCCATTCTTCTTCAATTCTGGCCAATTCGGGACCGTAGATACCCTTAGCTTCAGCTTCAGCCATCAACAAGGCCAAATCGGGAGCATCGGGGTTGGTGGCACCAACGATAAAGTAGTGGTCTCTGTGGTCAATGGTAGAGGTCAACAAGGTGGCGGCTTCAGAATCAGTTCTGGCGACACAAATCAAGTCGGAACCCAAAATATCAGCAGAGGCTCTAATGGCAACCAATCTGTTAATGTGTTCTTGGACAGGAACCAAAACCTTACCGGCCATGTGCCCGCACTTCTTGGTACCGGGGGCTTGATCTTCAATGTGGATACCAGCGGCACCTCTTTCGACAAACAACTTGGTCAACTTGATAATGGCAGTGATCCCACCGTGACCAGTGTCAGCGTCAGCAATAATGGGTCTCAAGAAGTCAGTGTAAGGCAACTTAGCTCTTTCAGCCTTAGACAAAGAAAGTCTTTCTTCTCTTTGCTTTCTGTCGTGGAACAATTGAGCAAACCACAAGTGTTCAACCTTGTTGGGAACAGTGTCCATGGGGTAATCAGCCAAATCGGGAGAAGGTTCGTTGGAGGTAGAGGCAGTAGAAGAACATTGCCACCCAGAAACGTAAATCGAGTCCAAGTACTTACCCATTTGAGCAACGTGGATGGGGTCCAAGGCACCAAAAGTGAAAGAAGCAGTGTGGTTCTTGTCGTGTTCTTCCAACAACTTGAACAACTTCTTGGCTTGGTCAGAAGAAGGGTAGTTAATCTTCAACGACCCTCTCTTTCTGGCGATATCTTCAGCGGTGTAGATCCGCTTAGTCTTGTGCCATCTAGGTTCGGACCACCACTTCTTGATTTCAGCAACTTGTTCTTGGAAAGCTCTGTCTTCGGCGTCAATATCAATCTTGGTGTAAGCCATGGTGATCTGTAGGGAGAGGAAATTTTCTTTGGGGGAATTGGTTGCCTTTATATACTTTTTGCAGTCATAAAAAAAAAAATTCCCCGGAAAAAAGCCGGCATTTCGCGGGGCACATAATTATTTCACCAGTGCTGAGACAGAGTCAATATAACTCCATGGGATTCGATGGTAATGGGGAGATTTTCGTTAATAGGGGGTGGCTAAGGGGATGATTTAAAATGAATTATTACTAAGAGATATCTTTGATTTAATCCCAAAGGTTCGTTTTCGTTGTCCTCGGTTGACATTAATCCTAGCGTCAGCTTGTCTCCAACCAGTAAGATTTCACCGATTCGTGGTTACCACACGACCATGCTCACCGGATAAGGGGATAGTGTCAGTTGCTAGTGAAAAAACTGAGATGAATTAGGGATAAATGGAATGGAATCCGGTGGATATTGGATAAAGGTGAAGGGTATAGTATATTCTAGTTGATTCCATCGATTCCGAGGGGTTTACCGATGAAATGAAGTTGATTTTACCCCAGTAACCCTCATTTTTCAAAGTCTGGGGTTGTGCTCTCGGAGTTGGTTGACTACGCAGTCTTTGCCCATGCACAGCCATGTGAGTGAGGGTGCCGATGTCGGCACCGGAGGATGAAAGGAGAGGTTAAAACTAAGGTTTTAAAATCGTCAAAAGCAAAACTAGACAATTATCATTGATTAGATGAAGATTAGATGATAAAAAATAGGGGTAGACTGCTAAAGATGTCGAGTTTTTTACTAGGGTATTTCCCGGAGAGCCTCGGCTAAACCTCTGCATGTGTTTGAGTCATTGCGGGTTAGCGGAACTCGTGTGATTTAAAAATGAAAGATAGTTACGGTCGAACGGAGTATTACCATTAACGGCTCCGAGAACGGTTTAACTCAGGTTCGATGGAAACGATGATATCAATGATGATAGTCATCAATAAAGCAATATTTGGTAATCGATGATGACAATATGGAATTTTCCGAGGGGGGTTGAGATATCCGCGAATGATAAGTGGCAACATCGGGGAAAGGCATACCCCGGATTTCGAAGATGATGGAATACATGGTATTTTCTAGAAGCTATAAAAGGAGGAGTTGCGTGAGTGGCAAAATAAATGTCAAGTGGCACGATTAGGGTTGCATAGAAAGGGAGACAACTAATTGGGGGGTGGATGGTTGGTTAGGTAATTGGTTAGGTAATCGAGGGTTCCCCCTATTCGGATAAGAGGAGGAAAAGGTTGGTAGTAGTAAATCGTTTGTAGCACCGGGGTTTAAATTGTTTGTAGCACGGAGTAGTAATCGTTTGAAGCACTGGGATTATCGTTTGTATAATCAAAACGAAGTTAATTGATAAAAGTTTAAATGGATTAAAATCCACGTGACCTTGAAAAAGGTGATTTTCATAAAATGCGTTTTTTTCACAATTTCATCTAAAAGCAATAACCCATCATACTGTACCTATACAGTACCTCACACATACCTCACACACTACCCATACACTACCCATACCATACCTTATACAGTACCTTACACAGTATCATGATATTACCCCATCAGGACATCTCTAATCCATTTCTGATTTCACCATAAATCTACTACTTCATCGGAGTTATCTAAATAATCTCGTACCCTCGTTTAAGCCACCTTCTAATGACGTGGGATACAAATGGTACCACCCTCACCAATTATCATTAATAGTCGATGATCACAACCGTTTGGATACGATGGCAGGATTTTCAAATCGAACCCCCAAGTCTTGGCATTGACCAAATCCATATTATATTATTGTGATATTATTCCTGTTTGGGGATAGACTCCGCCATGATCGATTCGAGGTGAATTTTTATGCCGCGCTCACAACCGAGACCATCGGAAGTGATTAATCATTTTTGACCCCGACCAATCTTTGGTAATCACTACCACCACCACCACCATCATTCCGGGGAAAGTCATTTAGATATCACCATGCTTCTGAGTTGGGTCCCCGCCAACCTATTACCTTATTTGGATTATTTACCTGATCTCCAAAAAGTCATCAACTTCTTCATGACATTTACACCATTGTTTTCTTATGGTACCACTTGTTATGGTATTTGGCTGAAAAAGACATCATTGGGGTTTTCCATTGATATCTGTGCTACCATGTTGATGGCACTGTGGCTCCGGATTCTTTATTATATCATTTCTCCATATGAAGTGACATTACTTCGGCAATCGATCGTGCAAATGGTGATCCAACTGATATTATTAAAAATCGCCCTTAGATACCGTCTGCCGCAATATGACCCCGATTTATTGGCATCAATGCCTAATTTCGAACAACAGCTTCATCATGAATTGGCTGATGATCATCGGATGTCAACCAATAATGATGATAATGACCTCGTGATTGGTGATACCATCGAAACTGCTGAAGTGTATTTACGAGTGGCAGTAACTCAAATCCTTCGATTCTTCGACGTTTATTATAAACGTCCATTCTATTTCTGGCAATGGAAACAACCTTCGAGTTATTGGCGGTTCATCATCTCCTTCATGTCGATTTTCTCGATGTTGACGGTATTTTTGGTTAAACTGGAAGGGTATGGCACTTTTTTGGGGATTAGTGGACTCTTTATCGAGCTGTTATTACCATTACCGCAAATCTTGTTATTAAAACGATTACAACTGGTGGATAACTTCAAATTGGTATTATTATTCTCATGGTATGGTGGTGATTTAACCAAACTTGGTTACCTTTTATTTGGCACCAGTGAAGCACTGTCGATCTTTGTCATCGCTGCTCTTTTCCAAATGCTGTTGGATATCTACATTGGCTATCAATACGTCTACTTTAAATACCTCCATCCTCATAAAATCACTGACCCATTGATGATTGATGAGATTGAATTGGAAATGATCCAATCACCAGTATAATGACCCCCCCCCTTAAAAATTACGACCATATAATATTCATAGTATATTAATTTAATCATTTTTACCAACCAGCATATTTCCATCGAATGCCATCGAATCTCATCGAACCTCCGAGCAACCCGCACCTCGCGCATAAAAATTGAGTGATCCCACTGTGATCAATCTTTAACCCCCCATATACTTATTATCATGTCTGCTGACGAATACAAGGCGGAAGGTAACAAATACTTTGCTGAAAAGGACTTCCCTAAAGCCATTGATCTGTTTACCAAGGCGATTGAAGCTTCATCCACTCCTAATCATGTGCTTTACTCTAACCGGAGTGCCGCTCAAGCTTCATTGAAAAACTATGGTGAAGCATTAAAGGATGCTAAAGAATGTGTCAAGGTTAATCCTTCATGGGCTAAAGGTTATAATCGGGTTGGTGCTGCTGAATTTGGTTTAGGTAATTTGGAAGAATCTGCTGATGCTTATCAAAAAGCCCTTGAATTGGATCCTAATAATGCTATGGCTAAGGAAGGATTAGATGCTGTTGGTTCAGCTCTTGCTCAACGTCAATCTCAACCTGATATGGGATTAGGTGCCATCTTTTCTGATCCTAATTTGATCACCAACTTGAAGAATAACCCTAAGACTGCCAAATTGATGGAAGACCCTTCTCTCGTGGCTAAACTTCAACAAATTCAAGCTGATCCTAAAGCTAATGCCACTCAATTCTTGACTGATCAACGGTTAATGACCATCATGGCCACATTGATGGGGATTGATTTGGATAACTTACCTGATCAACCTCCTGCTGGTTATGAAGATAAGGTTAAGGAAGAAGCTGCCTCTACTAAGCCTACTCCTAAACAAGAAGAACCTCCTAAGCAACAAGAACAACCTAAACAACAAGATGAAGATGTGGTGATGGAAGATGCTGATACCGACGCCAAAAACCAAGCTGACAAGTACAAGGCCGAAGCTAACACCTTGTATAAACAACGTAAGTTTGATGAAGCCATTGACCTTTATAATAAAGCTTGGGATACTTTCAAGGACATCACTTACTTGAATAACCGGTCTGCCGCCGAATTTGAAAAAGGTGATTATGATGCCGCCATTGCCACTTGTGAATTAGCCATTGAACAAGGTCGGGAAATGAGAGCTGATTACAAACTCATTGCCAAGGCTTTTGCTCGGTTGGGTAACACTTACTTGAAGAAGGGTGATTTGGAACTGGCAATCAAGGCCTTTGACAAGTCGCTTACTGAACACCGGACTCCTGACGTTCTTAATAAGTTAAGAGCCACTCAAAAGGAATTAAAGCAAAAGGAAGCTTCCGAATATATCAACCCTGAAAAGGCCGAAGAAGCCAGACTCGAAGGTAAGGAATACTTTAGCAAACAAGACTGGCCCAATGCCGTCAAGGCCTATACTGAAATGATCAAACGGGCTCCTGAAGATGCTAGAGCTTACTCCAACCGGGCTGCTGCGTTGGCCAAGCTTTGTTCATTCCCTGATGCCATTGAAGATTGTAATAAGGCCATTGAAAAAGATCCCAATTTTGTTCGGGCTTATATCAGAAAGGCCAATGCCCAATTGGCAATGAAGGAATACTCTTCAGTGATGGATACTTTGGCTACTGCTAGAGAAGTTGATTCGAAGTTGGGTGGTCAAAACCAAGGGGAAATTGACCAATTATACAACCGGGCGGCGTCACAACGGTTCCAATCCATCGAAGGGGAAACTCCTGAACAAACGATGGAACGGGTGCTGAAGGACCCTGAAGTGGTCAAGATCTTACAAGACCCAGTGATGCAACTGATCTTGGGTCAAGCTAGAGAAAACCCCGCTGCTTTACACGAACACATGAAGAACCCCGACGTGGCAAAGAAGGTTAACATGTTGATTGCTGCTGGGGTCATCAGAACGAGATAATAAACTAATGAAAAGTTGATAATGAAATAATGTAAACCCAAATATTCTTCGTAGCTGCCTGTCATTATTCATCTATAAAATTGCCTATTGTAAAGCCAAAACCAATGACTTAACCACGGTATAATCATCGATACCATATCTTGACCCTTCACGACCAAACCCAGCTTCACCAACGCCACCAAAGGGTAAAGCCGCTTCAGAAATGGCCCCGGTATTAACCCCAACCATCCCCACATTAAGTTCTTCACCAATGGTATATAACCGAGACACATCTCTCGAATAGAAATACCCAGCAAGACCAACATCAGTATCATTGGCAGCAGCAACAACTTCTTCATCACTTGAAAACTTAATCAATGGACAAACGGGACCAAACGTTTCTTCATGAGTAATTTCCATATCACTAGTAACATCTCCCAATACCGTCAATTCATGAAAGTTCGACCCCAAGTTAGGAAGTTTATGCCCCCCGGTCAAAACCTTAGCTCCCTTGGATACAGCATCATCAATATGTTCCCGAACTTTATCCATTGACTTTTGATTAATCACAGGACCATGAGTAACCAGCTTATCCAATCCATTACCCATGACGGTTTTATTAACTTCAGCGACAAACTTTTGAGCAAATTCATCATAAACCTTTTCATGAATATATAACCGGTTAGCACATACACAAGTTTGACCCGAAGATCTAAACTTGGATACCATGGCTCCAGCAACTGCCTTATCGATATCAGCATCTTCAAAGACAATAAATGGAGCATTACCTCCCAATTCCATCGAAAGTTTCTTAAGAGTCAGAGAAGATTGTTCCATAAGGATCTTCCCCACTCTAGTAGACCCAGTAAATGAAACCTTCTTCACTTTAGGATCGGAAGTAATAATCTTACCTGAAGGAGAAGCTCTAGCAGAAGGTAAGATATTAATCACCCCAGCAGGGAATCCTGCCAATTGAGAAAGATAACCAAGGGCCAATGCTGACAATGGAGTTTCTGAAGCGGGTCTAATCACCACGGTACACCCAGTAGCCATAGCAGCTCCCATCTTTCTAGCAATCATTGCCAGAGGAAAGTTCCAAGGAGTCAAAATACCACAAACCCCAACTGGTTGTTTCAATGCCAAAATCCGCTTATTACCATCAGCCAGAGGAATAGCAGTACCATAAACTCGAGGAGCTTCTTCACCAAACCATTGGAAAAATGAAGCAGAATACTTCACTTCACCAAGAGCATCAGCATAAGGTTTACCATTTTCCAAAACAATCAACTTGGCGAGATCATCAGCATTATCCATCATCAATTGATATAACCTAGTCAACATGGCCCCCCTGTCCCGACCAGAAACATGCTTAAATGAAGCAAATGCCTTATAAGCAATATCAATCGCTTCAGTAAATGCTTCATCAGGCATATCTGCCACTTTAGCCAATTCATTATCGGAATCTTTAGCAGGATCTTCGACGATAAAGGTATTACCAGATTCAATCCAGTTACCATTGACAAACGCCGAAGTCTTTAAGAGATCGGGGTTTTTAAATTGCAGAACGATGGAGGAGTTCATTGTATAAAATCTCTTGAATGCACGTACAAACATTTAACTTGTACGGAAGCAATGGAGTTTATATAGTGGGGGTGAACTGATTTGGCGGGTATCTGTGCGGCGTTACCCGATTAGGTAATTTTGATGTTGGCGGATAACCATGAAGGGTAGATGTGGGGGGGGTATACAATTGAAATAAAAGTAGGATAATCTATTAATAAAGATGGATAGCTTAAGAAATCAGGTATATTGAAGAATCTATATCAATAATTGGATCAAGGGAGATACGATCGATTGCTTGCGATTTCATCTCCTCGGAAACGCTCGGCAGGAAGTCAGGTGATGTGATGCTATGTGATCCACCAAAGGGAAAGGCGATCCAACATAACCATTAAATGAGTCAGATGGTTATAATTTTTCAAATGCCTAACAGCAAGGCATTTGTAATGAAGATAGCGGCATGATGATGGCGCCTGATGGCGCCATCCCAAAAGGGTTACCCGCTAAAAACATAGTCATTAAGTAGCGGGTTCTTCATTACCAGGAGGAGGTGGTGAAGTCAACCGTTTGATTTTCTTTTCAATTAATCTTGTAGGATGAACACAAAAGAAGCATTTCTTTTCATAAGGTTTCACCATATCATTCGTCACCTCTAATACTGTCGATCCAATATGGGCACATTGATTAATGATCTCAAGTAATGCTTCACTGGCAATGGGGGTATTCTCATGATTGTGATACTTTCTGTTGACATAAATGGTGACGATATCTTGATTAACATGATAAAGCGCCGCCAATGCAATTTGAGGAGGAGTATATAAGAATTGGACGTCAGTTAGTAATGCCAGATCACTCAACCATCTTTTTGCCTTATCATAAAATGCCCCCAAGTCAGAAACGGTAAATGACGTCACTGGATCATTTCCATGGAATAATACTTGTTGGAAATCCAAAAATAATCCATACAATGGACGGAAAGGATGATGAACCATCACTGTGAATTTAAGCAGCAGTAATAATTTGAATTCCAAATCAACAATATCCTTTTCCATCAATTTGGGGTTTTTCTTTTGTACTGCCTTAACAAAGGCATCCAATTTCATAAAACAATTCTCCAGCTTTGCTGATAAGAAGATACAAGTGAACATGATATTTTTTGGTAAATATTCCATCACTGAATTCATCAAATAGAATCGTTTAAAAAACAGTACTGCCGTTGCCTTTACTTGAGTAGGTAATTTCAATGTATCTGAAAGTCGAAGGATGACTTTACAATAAAACAAAAGGTATTGTTGTTCTTCATCAAGGGTGAAATATTCCACCAATGATTCTCGATTCAATTGACTGGGGTTATCTGCAAATAATTGTTTATTAGCATCACCAAGTCGTTTATGAGCTTCATCGAATTTATGATTGATTCGTTTTTGACCATCATGATTCATCGATTGACGGATGGTTTGGAGTTTATCCTGAGTGAATGACCATAGTCGATATTGAGAAGAAGCTCGATAGAGATCATCAATCGTCACTGGTTTTGTTGGTGTTGGTTCATCATCGCCTTGAGGTTGGGTCATGGTGAAGTTAGTGACTGACAGTGACAGTGAGTGAGAGTGAGAGAGATGGAGATTTGCAGCCGCACGCGACCTACCTACTATTGATGCCATCCATGTCTAATGTTTATATCTGTATCAGTTGTTAACTTTTGAACCATCAAGGTGTATGCTCTCATTATTCATCGCCTTCTAATCATCATCAAGATCTGAAATGCTCCCCACGTCACTCAACTCGTCATCATCATCATTATCATTGATTCCTTCATCGGTGGCCAAATCGGTGGGTTGAGCGAATTGTTTAACATATTGTTTGACCATATCATTATATTTGACGATATCCTTTGTCATCAAATTCAGGGCTTCAGCATTTAATGGATCCAGAGGGTTGGCATACCGTAATAAATGGGGTAAAAAATTCTCAAAGATATTGAGCAAACCAAACATTGGTGACCATGTTTGATTGATTACATCCAAACACACCAGACCCAGGGATTCATCGATATTAGGATGATATATCTTATTGGTGAATCCAATCAGTGGCAGTTTAATTGGGTATTGATCGGGTAATTCCACCCGAACTTTCCAAGTACCTCCTTCATAAGGGGTTTCCTTTGGTCCCCGAAAGATCACATAGAACTGTTGCATGTTATCATCAACAAGAATCACTTCATGATCAGACATCATCAATTCCATCATATCCTTTTCTATTCTCCTTGTTGGTGAGCTCATGGTGGCGTTGGCGTTGATTGGTAGTGGTAGTAGTAGTGTGGTGAGAGGTGGTTATCTTAGGTCACCCTATTTTCTGGGGCGGTGGGTGGCACGTGATCATTCGATTAATTTTTTGACATATTATTTAACTCTAGATAATTGATTGTAAATTAAACCCATCCTCCCATTTCTGGTTTCTTATCCTTGGCGACGATTTCAATCGTCCAGTCACATTTCAAAATCGTCTTGTCATTTTCTTTAAATTTCGATACCGCCGGATGCACCCCTCGAATCACCGTACCCCCAGGCACTTCTTCAGGAGGTAATTTCACCGATAAAATCTCCCCTGGGGTGATATCTTCCAACGGGTGTTTACGATTATTCAACGTCACCCCAAGTTTCTTCACCGATTGCGAATATACCAAATTCTTCAATTCTCTTCCTGGAATCTTATAATGAATCGTCAAATGATAAACACTATATTCCGGAAGAATAAAATGAAGTCGTTGAGGGTATAATTCCATATCCCGAGAATATACCAATGGCGTATCGTGACCATCGACTTCGATGGTCATCCCATGTAATTCAAGCAAATCATTTTCAAAGTCAGCAATTAACTCCTCTTTAGTTTTTAAAATATGAGAAGGCATCTTGCTCTCTAGCCCTGGTATAATCATAGTTTAAATATCAATTGATTTGCATGTGATAATGGTCGGACTCCGGCATATAACCCAAGAAAACCTGTCAATCCGATGAAATCACAAGCAAATGATAAAGGTTGGGTATGATTCAACGGGCCAAAACATCACCAAATTTGCCACCAATGACGTCGTCGCGTAGCTGGCGCATGACCGGGGCTTTTTCTCCCAATTGGTCAAAGTCATCATCATTGAATTCCGCCACTTGGCGTAATAATTGAACTTGATCAGGATTCAATTCAATAATATCCCCATTACCATGACGACGAACTAAATGGACGATATCAGGATTAGTGGCCCCAAATTTAAGTGAGGTATTCACTGCTGCCATCGCCAATTGAGGATAACGATCAAATAATACTGCCGCCAATTCCGGATTGGCCTGACTCATGGTTTTAAGATCACTAAGAAACTTCATCCCCGTAGATTCATCCATAGCACCCACAAATTCATCCACCACTCGATCTGCTTGTTGATTCATGGCGATTTGCGTCCCCAAAGGAAGAGGAGGTAATTGACCACCATCAGTAGAGATATCATCGGTAATGACACAACGAAGAAATCTACCATTAGAAATGGGCATATAATTCAAATTTCGTACCGCCAGATGGGCAGTCTCTTCATCATTATACTTGACATGAGCAAACCCCTTCAGTCGCCCCGTCATGTCATCAAACATGAGTTTTACTTCAGCCACAGGACCCACCGATTTAGCAATGGTCAAGATTTGTTCTTCAGTGAATTCAGGGGGGAATTTACCCACCAGGATCGTCGTCAGTGACATTAGGGTTCGGGTGACTGTGAGTGGTAGTGGGTGACAGTGGTGGATGAAAAATCGCGCCAAAGTGCAGGGTAGAGACACCATCGGTTAATAGAGGCAGTGCCAATTAAACAATCAATGAAAGTGATGAATAGAAAAGAAATCAATCACCCACCAATACCTCCCTATCATCTACTACTCCCTACTGGGTGTGGCCCAATCATCGTAGATGGGTAGCCCTCTTTGTAGTAGGTTCGCGTACATCTCTCGTGCGATAAAAAACCTCTACCACTATGGAGCCAAAGGAAATCCTTACCATCATCTCCAACCTCGAAAAGGCTTCAGATGAGGCCACAACAATAAAATTACTCAATATCTTAAATGATGGAGTCAATCCCACCGAAAAGTTATTACGGGAAACCAAGGTTGGTGTGGCGGTGAACAAGTTTAAGAGTCATTCTAATCCCAAGGTGCAACAATTGGTGACCAAGATGATTAAGCTGTGGAAGGAAGCTGTTCAGAATGAAAAGAAAAAGAAAAAGGCGGTGGCCTCGGCTCCTAGTGCTCCTTCATCAACGTCATCAACAACATCATCATCAACATCGCTGGCACCAGCTACCAAGACCCCTAAGGAGAATAAGTTTCATTCGGGACCAAGAAACCCCAAGATTGATGGCGTCAATACCACGTTGTATGATAATTCCACGAGAAATGCTTCAGTACTGGCATTATATACGGCATTGGCGATTGAAAGAGATGATGCCGCCAAAGATATCTTAAAAGTGGCCACCGCCATCGAACTGGAGGTTTTCAAATCGGAATACCTGGCGGTGAATGATTCTTATCGGAATAAATTACGGACATTCACCATGAATTTACGGAATAAAAAGAATCCCGAATTAAGACATCGGATCTTAACTGGAGTCATCGATCCTGGTCAATTCATTAAGATGTCTCCCAAAGAAATGGCCCCAGAATCATTAAAGAAAGAAATGGAACAAATGCACAAGAAGAACTTGTTTGATGCTCAAGAAGCCCAACAAGAACATGCCATTTCCGATCGGTTTGAATGTGGTAAGTGTAAGGGACGGAAGACGACTTATTTCCAAATGCAAACGAGATCAGCCGATGAACCATTGACGACATTTGTCACTTGTTTAAATTGTGATAATCGGTGGAAGTTTTCATAGACGAGAAGACGACAACATCGAGGCGAACGAACGATGGATGGAACCTGTAATTTTATGTATGATTATACCAGATTTATTCTAGGTCTCTATATTGTTTGACTCTATACATCAAATCAAGTTATTTTCCTTTTCGATGGTTGTAAATAATTCATCAAAGAATGCTCTAAATCGAGTACCATTACCAACGTCATTAATCAAGATGATATCATCATCAGATAATTCAAAGTTGACGATATCCAATGCTTGTTTTAATCTTTGTTCATTTGAACTGGTGGTGATTGGAATCACTCCTTGTTGGTATACCCATCTTAATAAGATTTGGGCTTCAGTTTTATCATATTTCTTCAGGAGTTCATGAGCAAGTTTAGCAATTGGAGAATCCTTTTGACGGAATAATGGTGATAATGGACCATAGGCTTCTAATTGAATGCCATTTTGCTTACAAAATGCCACCACCCCGGGGGTTTGTGATTGTAATTGAGGATGATATTCAATTTGATTGACTTCAGGAACAACTCCACGAGAAATCACTTGTTGTAAATGATGAATAAAGAAATTCAGTACCCCAATATGTCTTGCTTTACCCGATTTCTTGATTTCAATCATTTGATCCCAAGCTGATGAAATCGTCATCCCTTTCGAAGCCACAGGGTCAAATAATGGAGTATGAATAAGGAATAAATCAATATAATCGGTTCCAAGTTCTTTAAGTGCTTTATCAATCAGCAGAATTGGTCCATCGGTGAGGGCTTCCTGACCATTAAATTGAGGGTTATATTTGGTGGTAACAAAGATATCTTCTCTGGCTTTTCCTGATTGTTTAATAGCAGCTTGAACTTCTTCATGAGTAGTATAAAATTCGGCGGTATCAATATGGTTAAATCCCACTTGAAGTGCCAATACCAATTGATCGACGAGTTCTTGAGCCAATTGACCGTCTCGTTCATTCTTTTTGAACCATTGCCATTTAGTTCCTGAACCAGCCCCTATGGTGATGGGGATCCCCAGTTTAGTGGTGAATTGTTTGGTGAATTGGTTATTCTTAGATGGACTCATAGTAGATAGAGAGAGAGAGAGACGGTTGATTAGAAATCAAGGTGGGTGGCCTGCGTCGATAAGGTAGCGCCAAACGTCCTCGATAATGGGATGATTAATATGATAACATCAGTAAAGGGAACACTCAAGAGAAACGATTCTTTACCAGTATATTCGATTGATAAATCATTATACCCGATTAACATCGCTTCCTCGCCATTCATTACCTTGTTCGATCATACTCGATGACCCCACATACAGATGCCTCGATCGCGCGGCACTATCTACCCACGTCTCTGGTACGGCACCAACTACCACCTGTCTCTAGTACGGCACCAACTACTACTATTAGTACTGCACCAAGAGTTTTTCACCTCAAGTCCATTATCATGACTAATATGAACTCCATTGGTTTCTGGGGGCCTGATACCCTTCAAGATAAACAATATCCTGGTAAAGATCATGCCAAATCAGTGATTAATCATTATAAGCAAAAGCTGGGGAAAACCTCAGGTACCATCTATCTTGCTGGGGCCACTCAAGATTTCTATTCATTTTCCGATTCAGCAAAGAAGTTCCGTCAAGAACGGTATTTCTTTTACTTGACTGGGTGTGATCAACCTGGAGCTCATGTCACCATTGATATTGCCACTTCTAAAGTGATTGTTTACCTTGCTAATATTGATTATGAAGATATCATGTGGTCAGGGTATCCTCTTTCCATTGATGATGCTAAAAAGAGATTTGATGTCGATGATGTCAAGTATGAGAGTGACCTTAACCTTGATGAGGGGGCCATCACCGTGGAACTTAATGAAATGAATAAAAAGTTTGTTAAGAACCTCACTGTGGATGATGATTTGGTATGGGCATTGGATGAAGCAAGATTGATCAAGGATGACTTTGAAATTGAATTGATGAAGTATGCTAGTGCTATCACCGATAATTGTCATCGGGCAGTGATGCAAGCGACGAAAATTGAAACTAATGAATGTCATATTCATGCTGAATTCATGTATCATGCCATTCGTCAAGGGTCCAAGAGTCAATCATATGATCCCATCTGTTGTGCTGGTCCTAATTGTTCTACCCTTCATTATATCACCAATGATGAAGATATTGAAAATAGAAGATCAGTACTTATTGATGCTGGTGCTGAATGGATGAATTATACTTCGGATGTCACCAGATGTTTCCCTATTAATGGTGATTGGACGAAAGAACATTTGGAAATTTATTCTACGGTATTAAAGATGCAACTGGAAACGATGAAACTTATGAAACCAGGAGTACTGTGGGATGATTTACATCTTTTGGCTCATAAAGTATTAATTGAAGAATTCCTCAAGTTGGGGATTTTTAAAGGTGATGCCACCGATATTTATAACTCCAAAGTATCAGTATCATTCTTCCCTCATGGTTTAGGTCATTTGCTTGGTCTTGATACTCATGATGTTGGTGGTGAACCCAATTATGAAGATGCTAACCCTATGCTTAAGAATTTACGGTTAAGAAGAAAGTTACAAAAGGGGATGGTCATTACTAATGAACCAGGGGTATACTTTTCTCCATTTTTATTAAAGGATACCCTTAATGATGAAAATTCCCTTAAATTCATCAATAAAGATGTCGTGGATAAGTATTGGTCCATCGGTGGGGTTAGAATCGAAGATGACATTTTAATCACCGAAGATGGCTATGAAAACTTTACCAAGATTACCTCTGATCCAGAGCAAATCTCGCAATTAGTTAAACAAGGGTTAACAAAGCAATTCCATAATGTTGTATAGTAATAGTAAATAGTCATATCATACCATGGTTGCGTGCGATATCTCGTACGGTGCGGCTTTTACATTTGGACCCATTTGTACGAGGTGATCATCATGTTGAAGCGATTCTTCTCCATAGCATCACCGCTACGAAACGTCACCAAACTTAATGAAGTACCAATCAACAAAATTAGAAACATTGGTATCATCGCTCATATCGATGCTGGTAAGACCACCACCACCGAACGGATGCTTTTTTACCTGGGAAAGACTGCTAGGATAGGTAATGTCGATGAAGGGGATACCGTCACTGATTATTTACCTCTGGAAAGACAACGAGGGATTACTATTCAATCTGCTGCCATTACCATCCCTTGGGATGGGAAAAAGATCAATATTATCGATACTCCTGGTCATGCTGATTTCACTTTTGAAGTGATTCGTTCATTACGGATTTTGGATGGAGCAGTGACGATTTTAGATGCTGTTGCTGGGGTAGAAGCTCAAACGGAAAAGGTATGGAAACAAGCTCAAGCTTTAGGTATCCCTAAGATTGCTTATGTCAATAAGATGGATCGTCCTGGGGCGGGGTTTTCTCGGACAGTTAAGGAAATCATCCTTAAATTACAAACAAGGGTAGTTTTGTGTACCTTACCATATTTTACCACCGGTAATGACCCTCAATTTGTTGGTATTATTGATGTCATTCAAAAGAAACTCTTAATTTGGGATAAATCTGATGTTAATGGTCGGAAAATCGAAGTGGTTGATTTGACCAATCCAAGAGACGATGAATATAAACAAGCTTATGAATCATGTTTACAATCTCGGGAATCGATGGTGGAGACATTAGGGGAAATTGATGAACTGGTGATTGAATCGTTTTTTGAAGTTGAAGATTATATGAAAGTACCCGTTGATATCCTTGAAAAAGCCATAAGAAAAGGGTGTATTGCCAATGAGCTTACTCCAGTATTATGTGGATCGAGTTTCCGTAATATTGGTGTTCAACCATTGATGGATGCCGTCACTAGGTACTTGCCTTCTCCCCTTGATGCTGCTATTCCTGAAATCACCACTACTAAATCATTGGCCAAATTAAACAAGAAGAAATCTTCACCACTGGAACTGCTGTCAGTAGAAGTGGAAGCTACCATGACTCCTTCAGGTCTTGTGGTTAATAATCAACCTAATTTGGCATTGGCTCTCGCCTTTAAAGTGATGACCCATGCCACTAAGGGGAATATGGTGTTTTTCAGAGTATACTGTGGTAAATTGACTAGTAATTCCATTGTGGTTAATTCAAGAACTGGGGAAAAGCTTCATTTGAAGAAATTGATGATTATGCATGGCGATGAACCAGAAGAAGTGAAACAAATTAGTGGAGGGAATATTGGGGTGGTGATTGGTCATGAAGATGAAATCTCCACTGGGGATACCCTTGTTGCTGTTGCCAATAAGAAGGTATTCTCCGATCAAATCTCCAATTTGAAATTATTACCCATTGATATCCCCCCACCATTATTCAATTCTGGTATTGAACCATTGACTGCTGGTGATGAACGGTATATGAATCAATGTCTTCAACAATTGGTTAGAGAAGATCCATCACTTAAAGTGACGGTGGATGAAGATATGGGACAAACAGTGGTACTGGGGATGGGGGAACTCCATTTGGAAATCATTAATGAAAGATTACGAAATGATATGAAGGCTAAAGTGAGATTCCTGGAAGTGGTGGTTAATTATAAAGAAACTTTAACCAAACCTCTGCCCCAATTAACGTTTACTGATAATGGGGCTCTGGTTACGGTGATGTTGGACTCATTTGAAGGTAATGCCGATGAATCGGAGTTTGCTAATGAACTGGGGGCAATTATCTTTGATCAAGATAATAATATCGTCATCTTTGATCCCGAAACTTCCACCAGTGATCATTTAAAAACGGTATTGGCGGAAAGACGATGGAAACAAGAAGCGACATTGGAAGAATTACAAGAAGCATTACTTCGAGGCATTTTAACCGCATTACAATTAGGAGGGCCATTATATGGTATGGCACTTCATTCAATGGTTGTTCGAGTGGTTTCTTGGGATTTCCCTGCTGAAGAATCGGGGATTTCTCCTCTGGTTATCTCCAATGTGGCAAGACAAGCCATTACCGATTTCACCAAGTCTTCCACCGCCTTTTGTATCTTAGAACCAGTGATGGAAACTAAGGTATATGTTAGTGCCGATCATATGGGGGAAGTTTCCCATGATTTAGTGCAAAGATGTCAAGGGATTATTAGTTCAATAACTGATGGTGATGATGCCAATATTGATGCCATCAATTGGGCTAGAAAACAATCAGAAACGGTATACTTACCTCCAGACTATACCATGAGTCTGTCTCTGGATGCTTCTACTGCTAATAGAAAGGTGATTCATGCCCAAACCCCATTGAAAGAAATGGTGGGATACTTGTCGAAATTGAGATCAATGACGGGAGGGAGAGGGACATTTGATATGTCGTATATGGGGATGAGAAGAGCCAGTAAACAACGGTCTGATCAAATTGGTGGGAGTATATAAAAACTTGTATATAGATAGTATTATGAGCCGCACCGCACTTTCATCTCTTGTCTCGGAGGATACCTATAACCATACCATGTCTGATTCAAAGTACAAGTATAAGATAGAGATTCAACAGATGATGTTTGTATCTGGGGAGGTTAATGACTCCCCAGTAGAAACCACCAATCTTATTGAAGAGATCGTTCGGGGTCAAGTGATCGAGATCCTCCTTCAAGCAACGAGGACCGCTGGACTGCGAGGACTGAAATCAATAGCCCCAGAAGATGTCATTTTCCTTATTCGTCATGATAAAGCTAAAGTTAATCGGTTAAGAACTTATTTAAGTTGGAAAGATGTGAGAAAAAACGCAAAGGATCAAGAGAGTGGAGGAACGGAAGGATTAATCGAAGGTGATCTGGGAGCAGGAGGGGGAGGGGGAGCTGCTGGCGGAGCCCCCTCAACAAATCCTGCTAATGATTCCCTGAAGATGTTATCTCGGTATAAAAAGCTGAAGATTCGATTACCATGGGAACTTCAATTCATGTTTTCCGAACAACATTTGGAAACCGCCGAAGAACAAGAACAAGTAGATGATGATGAAAAAGCCGCTCTGTTGGCTCTGTTGAAACGATTGAAGATGGCCGATGATCGGACTCGGAATATGACCAAGGAAGAATATGTTCATTGGTCGGAATGTCGACAAGCAAGTTTCACCTTTAGAAAAGCCAAACGATTTAGAGAATGGGCTCATATCACTCAATTATGTGATCTGAGACCTAATGATGATGTCATTGATATCCTTGGGTTTTTAACTTTTGAAATTGTATGTTCATTAACCGAAGAAGCAATGGCGATCAAAAACCTGGAAGAGAAGATGATTCAATTAAAACTGAAGGAAGAGAAAACCAAGGATACCAAGCCTAAACAGCAGAAACGGAAATATCTCTTTGATAAGCCCGATGAATTGGCGAAACCAATCATGCCTTATCATATCGAAGAAGCATGGAGACGACTTCAAGCGAGTGATTTTAAATATGTGGCTGCTCGATCATTTGGTGGGGGGAGAATTAAGAACCGGACTCGTCTTATTTAATGTATATATTGAATATGCTATAGGATGGTAGCGATGCTCAAATGGAGAACGTCACCACAATCATGTTTAAACCAGCGATAACCCGGTGGGGCATCTTCTGGATGGAGAGATTGATTAAATTGAGCCCATTGGCAGGCAAAGGGGAAAATGTCGAGGATATAGGGGGACAGCAGTGTCCAATTCAAGCACAGACCATCAGCAATACCGGTAGTATTGACGGTATTCATCAATCCTGCTTCATAATCGAAACTATCATCAGATAATGGTGTCAGTGATCGAGTTTTGCGGATTCCAGTGGTGATACCATCCAAAAACTTGGGGAGCTTTCTTGATCTTGAGCCAATGAATTCATTAGCATAATACCGTAACTCATCGATTGGTACTATCGGTTGAGGTTGTGATCTGATTAATGATGACATGAGATGGTCACCAATATTGATCTCCCAATCGGTAGTCAAAGGATTAGGGTCATCGATTAGCTTGGTATCGATTACTTCATTGATAACCTCATCGCTAATGAATTGGGATAATGAATTGGATGCAATATAATCACCAGCAGACATTGCTTCGAGTTGATGACTGATTTGATGTAAATCATCATTAGGAGGAGGTGAATGTAATGGAGATATACCAATGGAAACCAATTGATGATGATTAGCAGTATGAGCACTGCATACCAACTGTAGACAATTCAATGCCAACCTCATATCTAAATGGGAAGGTTTATCTGCTTGATTCATGATTTCATCCATCGCCAGCGAGGTAACATTATATCCTTGGGAAATCCCACATAACCAAAGGAAATCTCGAACTGTAGATCGATTAATCCCTTCAGAAGTAAACTCAACTACTGCTCGTTCACTTTGGGCAAATTCAACAAATTGACGAGGAATAGCATCGAGACGTTCACAGGTAATGACGATGGGACGACGCAGAATATTCACCATCTCTTGAACTGATTGCCAAAACGTTCGATCTTGTTCAAAAAGAATATCGGCATCTTCAAGTAATACCAATCCCTTTGAGAATTGTTGGGTATGCTTATCTCGTTTATGGAGAGTGTGAGTGGTACAGTACTCTTTGAGGGTGGAGTTAATGTCTTTACGACCTCTTGCCATTCCTGAATTGATTTCATGAACATGTCCTCCTAGTTCTTTCATGGCGGTGTATACGGCGGTAGACTTGCCAATACCACAAGGACCATGGATGATAATCACTGGGAAAAAGATGTCTTCATCAAAATCATCATCATTTTCTTCTTCTTCAAAATCTTGAACGATGAATCCATTCATCAGAGCCATTCGTCTGGCATCTCGTCTTTTCTTTTCTGCCAATTGTTCATTTCTTGGTACTCGATTACTCAGCTCTTTTAATCTTTCAAATGATGAATAGATGACGGTTTTGATGGTATGTTTGGCATCTTCATCGAGGAGGAGTTCCTCCATCAGATGAGGGGAAAACTTCCCCATCCAAAGGTCATCATTAATGCCACGATCTTGAGCGGTAAACCGGTTAATATGACGATTATAAACCCCTAAAAGACAAGGTTGTTGTTTAATCAATGGGATACGTTCATGGATGATTTTGGTGAGGTTATCACCAATATCACTTATGGTATACTCCCACTTTCTTCCAATGGTATCATTTAAAGGTGGATATGCAAAATGATCATCTAATTGAATCATTGAAGTCAGTACTCTAGTTGACAACGGGATCGGGGTAACGGGGAAACTTTCATCCTCACTCGTGACATGAAATAAATCTCTAGGAACCCACGGTGGTAATAATTGAGTCAATTTTTGCAATGGCGTACGTTTAATGGTGTTATCTGCCAGAGATTTCATCATCAGGGCAAATATCGATTTGCCTGACCCCAGCGACCCCAGTCCTTTTACTCGAAATGGATTATCATTACGCTTAATTTCAGCCAATGTCAGTTGATTGACTTTAAGCGTCACTTTAACCTCCAGCTTTTGTTTTGATGGTCGGGTCATCATCAGTGATAAGATGGAATCACTTGTAGCTCGACGTTTAATCGATTTAAGCAGATGAGATGAAAGCTTTAATGTCACCATATGACGTCTTGGAGATAATAACTCATCCTCAGTAGTGGTTATTGGTATTGGTTCATCATCAATTTCGATGATCTCTGGTTCGGACAGTAAGATGATGGGTTGAGGACATCGTTTGGGACCAAGCATATTAAGAAGATCCTTTGAATTGATCACTTTTGCCTTCAGAAGCACCTTATCCTCTAATTGTTGGAGATGCAGTTGACGAATGGCCTCGACCTCTTCCAGCGATACCTCTGGTACTGGTTGTTCAAGGGAATGACATTGATTGATGGTGGTGGTGATGGTGGTATCATCATCGATATTAATAGGGGGAGACAGCGACCATGTCATTGGTTCATCGATGACCAAGAGTTGGGATTCACTAGGGTGACTCCAATCAGTTGATGGAGGGGGAGGCGGGAGTGGTTTCCGCTTATACCCATCTAGGATATTTAGGAGATTGGGGGTTGGGGTATACCGTTTACCTGTATCTCCTATATCAGTCATTGGAGAGCAGTTGTCACTCATCACCACCTAATATGGGATTATGATGATGGTGGTAGACGGGACGCGTCGCACCCGCGTAGATAATAAGGTTATAATCAATGTGGAACCAACCACTATAGACATAACTAAAGGAGAGTAAGTGTGGTGGTGGTGGTGTGGATAAAGTACTGGTGAATTAGGTAGAACAAGAGATATACCTATAACCTCTCAACCTATTGGGTTTCATGGGGGAGATCAAATGATAGATTAACGCGGGCATTATCAAAGGAAACAACACTGTTGAATAAAAACAAGAGTAAACCAGTTCCCCATATACAACCAATTACCCCAATAACAATAGCCACTAATCTTAACTAATATCACCGGTTGGGAGATGGCCATGCCATCATCGTCGTCGGTTAGTAAGCGATTCGCACGAACATTTTTTTTAAAATTTCCACCGACAAGATCACCAAGATGACGACGTCGCCGACGCCCGAAGCCAAGGTTCTTACCGAGGAGGAAGCCAATAAGATTGGGTGGTACTTTGTATCTAAATACTATGAAAGTTACAATGATGATGTACAAGTGCTTTTCTCCATGTATGATACCCAATCTTCGTTATCGCATGCAAAGTTCCCAATCGATGAATTGACCTCCACCAATCCTAAAGTGGTGAAGGCAAAGGGAAGAGCTGCGATTAAGGCTAGATATGCTGAAGCTGATTGTTCTGATCAAGCCAATCGTATCGTCATTACTCTGGCGGCGATCAATGTATGTCTTGGTCTGAACATTTTGGTGGTAGTATATGGGGAATGGGCGAAACAAGATACTCCCTTTTATCAATTTACACAAACAATTGTGTTGAAGCCTCGGGGGTCGACTTATTTCATTGTTAATGATGTTTTAAGATTTTTAACTTGGGATCTTAAGGATGAATCTAGTCACCCGGAGACGTTGATTGGCGATAAGAAGGGGGATTATGTTGAAGGGGAAGAAGATGGTGAAGAAGTGGTGGAAGACAAGTCTGGTAAAGAAGAGGTGGAAGAGGTCAAGGAGGACAAGTCTGGTAAACAAGACGGGGAAGAAGTAAAGGAAGATGACAAGGTGGAAGTGGAACCAGTGAATGAGGATAAACCCAAAGAAGAAGTAGTGGTGGAAGAAGTAAAGGAAGAGGATAAACCAAAGGAAGAGGTGGTGGAAGAAGTAAAGGAAGAACCAAAGGAAAAAGTCAAGGATACCAAGCCATCTAAAGAACATAAAAAAGTGAAAGAATCCAGTGAAGATACCGAAGAAACCACCCCTACTACTTGGGCATCATTTATTGGTACCAATAAAGAAAAAGCTCCAACTCCGAAAAAAGCCACCACGCCAACTCCTAAACCTAATGGTGGTGCCACTGGATCTCCAACCACGTCAACATCAACCACCACCGCTTCTCAACCTTCAACGTCGTTTAAACATCAAACCCCTTGGAATTCGGTGACACTTAAAGTCAATGGCCAACGATTCGATCCTGAAGCATTACGGTCATATGTGGAAAAGACTTATGGGGTGATCAAGTTCTGGAAGATTAATAACTTTGGTATCATCTGTGATTTTGCTGCTGCTGAACTGAAGAACCAAGCATTAGCAGATAAACAATTCACCATTGGTGGGGCGGTGGTGCTGATTGAACCTAAACCAAAGAAACCGGTTAATAAGGATACCAAGGTGTTTGATAAACGGAAACAGTTCACCAAGACACCAAAGTTTAAGGAAGGGTTTGATAAGAAGAAGATGCATTGATATGAGAGACGATTGACGAAAAAGGGTGGTGTGTATAATTTTGCATATGAGATAACTCTATTTAGGTATTATAAAACTCTAGGAAATAGGGTAGGGCTCATAGTAGCGTCTGGTGGCATCACTGGTCCACCTTGGGACACGCGCACCATCCTCACCTCACCATAACTCGCAGGTCAACCCAAGCCACCAACCACCATGAATTATTTACGACGTCGACGCCTGGACGAAGATAATGATGGGGATGATGTTGATTTTAACGAATCGGTGGTTCAAAAACTGCGTAAGCCTCCCAACACCGCCTTTCGTCAACAACGACTCAAAGCATGGCAACCGATCTTGACCCCAATGACGGTGATCCCGTTTTTATTCTTATTGGCGGTGATCTTTGCCCCCTTGGGGATTGCCATGCTCTATACTTCTTATTCAGTTCATGATCTTATCATTGATTATAGTCATTGTGGTAGTGAAGCCACCCTGGAGTTCCAACCCATCCCAGACAAATATGCCAAGTTTCATTTACCTCTGGAGAATAATGCCAATTTCCAATGGAGAAGTGAAGATGTCGATGGACCTTTTGAACCTCATAAAAAGTGTATCATCAAATATGAGCTTAGTAAAGATCTTAAGGGACCATTATTTTTATACTATAAGATGACCAATTTCTACCAAAACCATCGGAAATACGTTGAATCAATGGATCTTGATCAATTAAAGGGTAAAGCAGTTGAATTTGGTTCGGTTAAAGATAAGTGTAACCCATTAAGATATCAAGGGGAAAAAGTGATCTATCCTTGTGGATTAATCGCTAATCTGGTGTTTAATGATACCATTGGTAATCCAGTATTATTAAACCCACCAAATTCCGATGCTAACATGACTTATGTCTTCAGTACTGATGATATTTCCTGGTCATCTGATCGCAATAAAAAGTATGGTAAGACTCAATATAATCCTGATGATATTGTACCCCCACCCAATTGGGCAAAACGGTATCCTGATGGATATAATCAAGATAACTTACCTGATATTCAACAAGATCAACATTTACAAAATTGGATGCGGACGGCGGGGTTACCTTCCTTCTATAAGTTATATGGGAAAAACCATGATGATACCATGAGTCTGGGGATATATACCATGGAAATTGACATGTATTATCCTGTGGATAGCTATGGAGGTACCAAACTGGTGGTGATTTCCCTGAGTAATACCTTTGGTGGACGAAACATGCTGTTGGGAGTGATCTACATCATCGTCGCCATCATTTGTGTGGTATTAGCAGTGGTATTCTTATTACAACACTTGATTAAACCAAGAACCATCGGTGATCATGATTTCTTAACTGGAGACCGAGGGTTTAGGTCCCAACTTTAGTATTAACAATAATGTATATTGAGTTAGAACCACCCTAGATTATCGGGTTTGATAACTTCAGGGGAATTGGATACCAGTCGTTTCATAAACCAACTTTGGCGACCATTGAAACATTCAAAGTATTCGAAGGTTTCATCTTGTCCGAGATGATGATGGTATACTAGATTATGGATATCATCGACTTCGAGTTCGCAATCATAGATGTAGGCGATATATCCTGCTTTAGCTTCATCCAGGGGACGTTGATGGTGATGGAATAATGATTGGAAATACCGGTGTTGACTCATTAATTTAGAAATTGTTTTTTGGCGGCATTTTGTGATTATACGGCAATCTATGGCGACGCCGTTGACATGGTCGGGGCTCATGATTATCTATTCCATCAGCATTAGGGAATAGCAATTATCATAGGGGGATTGATGATAGAAGTGGTGTGATTGATGAATGGAAGTGTGGAATGGTTTTACGGTTTAGCGATGATTCTGAGGTGGTTCAGAGGGTGGTTCTATAAGGAGGGTGTTTCTATGAGTGTGTCTATGAGTGCGGTCCTAGGGAGGGTGTTATCCAGGTATGAACTAACATGGTGAGCTTATATGTACGAGTCATCAATATACGTGTTATTTACATATACTCCCGATACGTGTGTACTTGATCTTCCTTCTCTTACGTGAGCACTAGATATGACTCTTTTTAGGTCTATCGTATTACCATTTATCGATTGTGTCAGCGTATACACTAGTATACACATAGTCTACACCCTAGTATACACATATCCTATACCTTAGTTTATGCCCTAATTTATTCCCTTGTCAATTTTTTTTTCTCTTCCTTGTCCCTTTTATTCACTGCCCCCTTTATTCCCTGTCCTCTCTTCCTTCTCTCTCTTCTTGTCCTCTCCATATCTCCCTCCCTTGTCCTCCTCTCCCTCCCTCCTCGCGCCGGTGCAAATCTTCGCACTGACCCATCTCCACTCAATCACCCTCACTTCACCTCGACCCTACCTCACCATTACCTTCACCAGTGGCATCTCATGAACGTCAACCCCCATTTACAGTACCTTCATCAGAATGCGGCCACTCTGCCACAGATGTCTCAATTACAACTTCAACAGCAACAACAGCAGCAACAGCAACAACAACAACAGCTACGTCAACAACAGATATTAACTCAACAATTGGCTCAATCTCAACAGACTCCCCTTGGAGGACAAACCAACCCAGTGCTCCTGTTACAAATCCAACAACAACTCGCTCAAGCTCAAGCACTTCAGTTAAGCCAATTAGGACCTCAACAACTACCTCATTCTCAACCATTGGTGGTACCAATCATTAAGGAAGTATGGGGTCATAATGTCGAACAAGAATTCAATAACTTACGCAGTTTTATCGCCGATAAACTGTACCAGATGTTCATTGCTGTCCATCAAGAAATCCCGGGGATCGTTGCTCGTCCCGTTGGTCAATTTAAACTGAGTTCGGATTACCATTTCCAAACATTACGTCTGAATTCGGATTTACTTAATCTTATCCAATTATCTTTGTGTATCACTCGGGTGAAACGTAATGATGGTGACGTCGATGAACCGGAAATGCTGTCGCTGGTGATTTGGCAATTCAACTTCTTGTATGATCTTTCCAAAGAAATGTACAATGAAGAACATTTACTGATGTTACTGCAACTGGCACAAATCAACTTTGGTATGCACATGACTCAAGGTATCCCCCATTTTGCCTTTTCCGAATTGATGATTGAACTGGGACTTTTATTGGATTCGCTGATCAATTGGATCCTGTATCATGCCGGTTATGATCTTGGGTTCTTCATCAGTCTATTAATAAATGATGATTTGCCCGTGGATGAAACGGAATTTTTCTGGTGGTGTCAAAAGTATTTCCCCAACTTTTATGATCTTAAATTTATTGGTGGACAATTACTTTCACCATCAAAGAATGGCAGCAGTGAAGAATCAAAGACAAAGCCGCTGATTGAATATTTGGCCGAAGAACTCCATTTATTACCCATCCCTCCCGCCATTCGTCAGCATTTCACTTCCCAATTTGCCCTGCACCAACAACAGATGACTTCGACTCTTAATGCTTACCTTTCAATGGAATGCTTTAAAGAACTCGTGAAACAACTGGGGGTGGATACCTCGGTGATCAATCAGTATAAAGGTCACATATGGGGATTGGGGTCAGTTCAAGGTGATAATGACCCTCTGGCTAATGGTAATAACCCACTGACACCAGCACTGACAAAGGCAGGGCTAGTTCATTTTGGTCGTCCCATTTAGTATATAAATACTACACTTTTTCTTACGTATAAAGGGTATATATTTCCATTATGCCATATCTATTAATACCTATTCAAACCCATTAAATTCTTCCCCTTCTTCGTTATAAGCCTGTTGTTCTTCCTCTTCGGCCAATTTCAATTTCTTGGCCTTCTTCTCCTCTCTTTCTTCCCGTTTCCGTTTATACAGAGCCTTTTTATCTTCACCGGTCTTTTCGGAGTCATCTTCAGGAGGAGGAACAAACCAAGGGATTTTCCCCCGATTAAAGTCGGTGATCACTTGTTTGGCCACCCCCAGTTCATCGGGTTCACCCCCCTTGATCAACCGACCTTGTTTCCGGGCGATCAATTCGATGAATTCCGCCGCCGCTTGTTCCATGACCGTTTCATCATCTTCCCAATTCGACCACCCTTTAACTTCATAAGTTCTTTCCAAATGTTTCCGTTGACACTTACGTAAAAGGTCGGGGATATATTGTTCGGGACATTCGACATGTTCCACTCTTACCACCCCTCGGAATAAAATATCGGTTTCGGTATCTTTGGAAGAAGGAGGAACAATCCCAGGACAATCAATCAAGAAGATCTTCTTCATGAGAGTAATATATTGCCATACTTTGGTTTCCCCAGGAATAGGAGCCACCGTACACACCTTTTTCCGCCTAAGGGTATTGATGATCGAGGATTTGCCGGTATTAGGATACCCAATAAACCCAACCGAGATTTGTTTCCGATCCAGGTGTAATGCCAGAAATTGTCTTAATAATTGAATAAGAGACCCTTTACCAAATGAATTGGTAATAGAGGCATGGAATGCCAACGTAGGGTACAGCTTTGATAAGTGTTTTACCCATGCTGCCTAGAAATTGTTAGTAAGATGATTATTAACTGAACCCAAGTAACAGTTTACCATTATAATCGTCGATTGTAGATGTCAGGGACTATACTACGAACATGGCCATTGATTTCCACCTAAAATGGGGCCAGTTCAACTCAAAATAGTCCTGATCATGGTCTGGGGTCAATCCAGAACGGATCAACGGTGGATGGTGATCCAGAAAACCTGGGCCATCCGGCGACCATGCATCGATCTTCCAACGACGTAACAGGCAGTAAAGTATAAATTTTCGACATTAATGTCGGTTCACTCCCCTGACAAGGTCCTTGGGTTATATTATGAAGATATCGGATGATTATTATGGTAAACGTTAGTAGGGACATCAAAAGGAATACTTACGGCTACCCAAGTGGGTACCAAATCACATTTGTTAATCACATAGATCAAATGCTTATGAGGGCATTCTTCTCTAATATATTTTTCCACCAGTAAACATTGAGTACCCAAGGGGTCCCGGGCATCAATGACATGAATGACAACATCAGAAGAATCAATCACCTTGTATAATTCATTCCAAATCCGTTTAGATTGACCCTTATAGAAAATGGCTTCTTTTGCTTCTTGAGTGAAATCATCTTGATCCAAGATCAGATTACCCATAAGACCCAAAGTCAGATCCAATTCAACTTTTTCTTGGTAAGCGGTACCTGCCGCCAGCGTTGATTCCACCAATTCTTCAAGCAGCAGTGCTGCCACTCTTGGTTTCTTCCGTTGAGATTTAGGACCAAACGTCAGCGAATACAGTTCGGTTTCGATGATTTTGGCCGTTGGCGATTCACTAGAATCCTTTTCATCTAAAAGAGACATTGGTAACTTATTTCGCCGTAAGAGTACCGAGTAAGTATCATGTTTCTTTTCCCCCATCGCCTCTCTAAAATGAGATAAGGCATCTTGAGCAATTACCCGAGTATTACCAAACCATTTCCGATTAGGGTCGACTCTAGCAGTAGGAGCATCAGTACTTTGTAAGGCGGCGGCTCTGATGATATTCCCTTTGGCATCACGAATCGCCCGTCCTTGTTTATACATGTTCAAATGTTTCACCTTCTTAGCATCCCGGTAGAAGTTCTCCCCCTTGACTCGAAGATTACCATCGCGAGTATCCCCTTCACGAACACGCCGTTGTTTCTCTTTCTTTTGTGTTCCCATATCAACGAGATGAAGATGTGATGGATAGGAAAAAAACCATATGAGATGAGATGAGCGAAGAGGGCGTGGTACTGTATATAGTGGGTACGACGAAGACGATGATTGAGGGTTTGGGGCTCGATTATATAAGCAGTTACATAAGCGCTGGTCAATTGCCTAAATGGGAACAATATGATAAAGACACGCTAGCGATAATTCAAATGGTAATTATCTTCGCTTGTAGTTGTCATTATCAAATATTCAATGCCAACCAAAGTTAAAATTTCAATGCATCTCTCCTCCTGATGGAATGCACCTTGTACCTTACCTTAACAACGAAATCGACATGGTGGGGAAGACCCCCCCCTCCTCCCCCCATTAACTCATTAGCCAGGGGTAACGATAATGTTATGCATCGTTACTGATTAAATATAAGCGAAATTATAAATGTCGATTGAATTTGTCAAGTTTACGAGGATGGTATGCTAAGCCGGTAAAAAGTTCAGGGTCCAGTGATTGATTCCAGAATGATCAATCTGACATGCACGATATCGCCCTGATCCATCTTGGGAAAAAGATGATACTGGTAATTAAACGGATAGTTTGATAGTGATTACCCCAAATATCCCCCCTTCCCTTCCCTACTACCTAATTTCCATCACCTTTTATCCATAGCCAATACCCCAGTCATCATCATCACCAAGTAAAACCTTGACATGCAAACAACCTTAACCTAAACTAGAAATGCGACTTTTTCAACCAAGTTACAAATCCAATTCCACTACCCTCGATATATGACCTCGGAAGATTATATCATTCGACTGTTGCTGATAGAGCAAGAGCATTTTTTCAAAAGATACCTTATCCAATCGAGAATCCATCGCGAATTACTCTCGATCAATGATGATGGTTATCGAGTGGTGACTCAACCCTATGGCAAATCGAGTAAATCGACTCCATTATTATCATTCTTATTCCATCGGTATATGACATCGTTCCCGTTTATTGCTTTGAATACTAGTGATGATCAGAAACTACTATGGAAGGAAGTGAGTGATTTTGCAACCATGGTATTTACTAATCGACGAAACAATCTGGAGGCAATCCTGCCGGGGACTTATGAAGATGGTACTTATGTTAATCATGTGATTTTACTGGGGTTATTGATGTTTACTAATGCATTGTTAACCACGGAAAAGGATTTGGTATATTTGGAGAGGAATGCCCTTCGATTTGAGAAGATCCCCACCCAAGTAAAGCTATATTCGAAACCTTCAAATGGTAATGATGATTTATATGATTTCCCTCGACTAAAGTTTATTAATGGTTATCATATTAATATCGTTTGTGTTCGAAGAAATCAACAAGTGACCAAGAGGTTATTTGGTATGGCGGGGTCGAAGAAAAAGTATCAATATGAATATGTCATTCAAGTGGTCCGACGATTCCCTCTGAGTCTGACCAATTCATTACCCCTGTCTCATTCCCTGTTCCATTCACTGGCATCAACCCAATATCGGTGTCATTTTGTTGCACGGAGCTTTCACCAGTTTAATCAGTTATTACAACGATTGACTGGTGATCTTCCTGGGGTGGTATCAGCTTCTAAATACCCTCTTGGTGATGTCAAGAGTGATGATGGCTGTTATGATTATACTGAAGCCGATATCGTATCTGAAGAAACTCTGATTGGAGAATCAACAGTAAAACTATATCGAGAAAAGCTGAGACGGTTCTTACGAGTTTGGTTAACCAATTTACTCGCTTGTAAAGAGATCATTCACCTGGAAGCATTCCTCAGCTTCATTTCAACCAACAAATTCGATAAACTCCTGGTGGAGGATATGCTCGATCTTGATAATCGATTAGCCCATGATAATCATGTTAATGAAACTCAATTGGTGATGCAAAGTCATTATCTAAATGCGGTGACCGAGATGCAAAAATCATTTTCCCCTTGGAAAGAACAATTGGCAAAACGTCCTCATAGTTTAGTGGAATTAACCCTGTCGTTCATCCTGGTTAAAGATGTTAGTCAATGTACTGATTCCAAGTTTCTTGCCTTTTATAAATGGATCCGGGCGCTGATGACTCTGGGGATATATGATATGTTCATGGCCGGCGATGGTAGTGAAAGCTTTCTTGAAAATTGTCGGCGGTCGGTACTGTTAATCCCCAATAGTTTAGTGTATCAATTACTTCGATTCACTAATCCAACCAAGATGATTAATATGGGGTTAGATATCATCTTTTTACCATTACCACTGTTGACGAATCGAAGTGGACGAAATTTGGTCACGTTGGTGTTTAATCAAATGTTTGGAAGTCAAGCCACCAACACTCAAGCCATCCTTGATAATTTGAAGCAAAATTTGGGGGGATACGAGGTGTTCATCATTCGGATTCATCATTATTTCCAATTACCACCCGAAGTCAAGTATGAAATCAAAAAGGAGGCGTTTTTCAAAGATCAAGGGTTATTATTAACGGTATTTTCCACCGATCTTATTCTGCCATTACTTAATGAAACTCATCGATCGAAATATTATCCTCAAATCCTCGAACTGAAGAAATGTTATGAAGATGATCAATCACCACCATCATCTTCACGGTTATGGCTTCTATTACGTCAATATTGGGATGGGTATAAACGTCATCATGATATCGAATATTTCCAACAATTGGTCACCAGTGGCATTTATACCAAAGTATTACGTCGATTCACACAAGTGTATCTTAAACAATTCATTTCCTTAGTCCTGAGACTGGGACTCCATATTGCTTATCGAGATTTTATGAACTTTCTTCATGAAATCTTCACCACCATTGGCAAGATGAATGATGGAGAAAAGTTTTATATGGACCTGGACTCGATCTTCCATCGGATTAATGGTATCCTTGAAAAATATCAACAATGTGCTTTTGATTTCTTATCTCGAGCCAATTCAAAGGATAATCAAATGGTATTATTAAGATTCTCGACGTGGATGAGACAAATCCTCGATGATTTGAAGCTCAAGTATTCCCAAAGAAAGGTTTTACTCGATCTTAACAAGTATCCAGTGGAAGTGGATGAAGAGTTATTCCTTCGTCAATTGGATGCTAAGATCGTCATCAATTCCCAAAGGAGATTAGCATTTAGACGATACCGGAAGAAGAAGCTGGCGGAGAATACCCTGAAAGATGATAATATTCGGTTGAATTGGGATAATATCAAACGGGATATGTTTGGTGCCAATGAAGTATATTCGAAATTTGGCTTGGATCTTGAAGATGTTGAAGATTGTGCCAATATCGCTTTGGAACTGAATCTTTTAAGAGGGGATAATGAGATTGGAGATTTGGAGCGGGAATTGCTTCGAAATCTTCATGATATTTCCTTGGAATTGGATATGGGGCTGCTGGAGCTTAGTAAATTTGATCCTGGGTTTAAGAAGCAAATGACGAAGATATTTGGCCGGATCATCAAACCGGAATGAGGAGAGAGAGAAATATAGAAGTAGAGATAGAGAGAGAGAGAGGAATAGAGAATAGAGAGATAGATAGAGAACAAGGCCGTGTTGGGATCAAACTGGTAGAAACGTCGTAAACCCGTAGAATCGTCGTAAACCAGTAGAGACGTCGTGAACCAGTAGAATCGTCGTGTTGGGATCAAACTGGTAGAATCGTCGTGTTTGAATCAAACCTGTAGAAACGTCGTGTTGGAATCAAAAACCATCCACATCCACCCCTATCCCCTCTAACGTGTCCTGGTTGGATTACCACTCCCGTCTGGGTCACTCCCTTAGCTGGGTCTGGGTCCTAGGTCACCACTACACCCATCCATCGGGTCCGTCGTCCCCCGCCTGGTCATCCACAAAACCATCACTTTTGTGACCCCATTAGACAGGAAACGGTTTTGCCAATGAAAGTTCGGAAAATGCCGAATAGTTGTTTCATCGCCAACCTCGTATTCTCATAATTAGTCCATGTATGCCTAGATCCTTATCATTATGCCCAGAACAAAGACATGGCGATTCCCGGGAATGCCAGTTTATTCAATGTCACCGATGGTAATCATTGGTGGCATTCTGCTTTATCTCGGAGGATACCATCCAATAACCAATTACCACCCCCCCTCCCCCCTCCCCACCGGCACGGATAACCATTTACCATAATCGTAGCCATCCCTTCCTAAATAAGCATTAGGTCACCACCTTGATTATTTTCCGGAGATCCGATTGTGCCCCAACTTTATTTTTCCTTGGTTTGTGTCATCTGATATCACCTGGCACTCATTGGAGGTTCCTATGCAATCGTTGTAATTACACATGGCCACCCGTGCCGTTAACACCCTTCATATTCGATTAATGGTGAGTTACGATTGCGTGGTGATTATGCATAAACTTTGATTAGACAACGGTCCCGGAAGTCGGCGGTAATGATATTCCGAGGCGACGGTTCGGTAGGTAGGGTGGTAGTGGTGTGGTGAGGGTGGATAGGTTATTTTTTCTATTGGTGGGGGGATCTGATGGTGAGCCGCACCAGATATCGATGTGTGCCACTAACCAATGACCCTATCATCTAAAAGGTATTTAACGACATTAGCCAATCAATTTCGACAGACAATGCTGAAGGTGGCTTCACCAGCAATGATTTTAACTCTGGCTACATCCAATCCTCAAAATCTTCATGGGATGACCTTGGGTAGCGTCACCCTGGTGCTGGTGATCCCAACCCCTCAACTAAGCTTTAATCTCCATCTCCCGTCATATACTTCCGATGAACTTCATAATTTCGATTATTGTGCAATTCATGTGCTACCCCCAAATGGTAAAAGTGTGAAAATGGCTCGGATGTTCTCCAAGGGGATTAAACCATCAACTACCACCGTTGCTAGGGATGGAGAACCGTTTCATGAACGAACAACGCCATTTTTATCCCTAGATCAAGGTAGTGATTGGAAATTCCTTAATTTGGGTGAGGTTAGTATCCCCATCTTGGTAGCAGCGGAACAAGTGTTGATTTGTAAGACTAATCGATCAATGATAGTCGATAACCATGAAATATGGGTGGTTAATGTCGAAAAAATCATTGGCAACCTGAAACATCTGCCATCAGGGGGGTTACTTTATTATAATCGTAAATTCCATCGCGTTGGCCATTCGATATGATCATCACACAATCATTGCCATCACATTGTATATAATCATTAATCTAGGGTTTTATTGGTTGTCATTTATCATTAATATGCTAATGGGTCATCCTTGTAACACTCGATTACATTGTTGGTGGAGTTGTTCGGTGGCTTCTCGGACTCGAGGTAATACTCCTTCATAGTTGTCATTAATCCGTTTGATCTTACGAGCAAGTTTGGTGGCGGCGTCTCGCTTGGCTTGTTTAGCATCAATGTTAGCTTGTCGGATATCCTCTTGTTTGGCAGCCACTTTGGTATTCAACTTATTAAGTCGTTGTCGGAGATGTTCGTTATCATTGCGGAGTTTTTGCAATTTTGACCGATGTCCCGCCATTCGTTGTTCATATTGTTGATGTTCATTATCCAAATCAACAATTTGCTTTTCAATTTCCGCCGCTTCGACGTCAACGGCCTCGGCAATCAGTCGTTGGCGATGTTCGACGCCTTCAATCTCCAGTTTGAGGGAATCAATATCGCCTTCCAATTGGATGATTTGATGTTTTAATCCCTTAAGCTTACCAAACATTCTCAGGTCATTACCCACGCTCAGCAGCTTTTCGAGTTTCGCCTTTAACACGCCGATATGAAGTTTTAAATCGGCGATTCGTTTGTTTTCATCCCGTTTCAGCTTTTTGATTTGACTACGGTATTGGCTAAGCATACCATAGGTCAGAAGCACCAGTGATTGAAGGGTAACCAAGGTATCACTTTCGGCTACCACCTTGACGCCATCATCGGAGGTCAGTGTCGTCACCATCACCAGGGCAAAATGATCACTGGTGGCAATATCAATCTGGTATTGGAAATTGGCGGTGAGTCCTGAAAGAATCATCACTTGTTCCGATTCCATTTGCCAAATATGCCAATGGATACCATTGACATAAACTGCTTTAATTGGCGAGTTAGAATGAACGGAAAACACCACGTCCGTTTGGAGGATCTTTACCACCAGTACAATTCGGTTTTCAAATTCTCTCTTGGTTAATTCTTCATCGACTTGAGGTTGATCATCACCATGAAATAATTGAGGACAAAAATACCATGCCTTAATGGCGGTGATGATGAGCCAAATCGGTTGCACAAGATGATAATGAGGTAATGTAAATGGGCTGACTATAAGGGTATCGAAATTATGCCACAGAATCGGTCGCAGTGGTTCGAGGACCTCACCACCATCAAAGGCGGTATCGACGTCGATATCCAACCATTTCAGGGAATCACAATTAATATGAAGGTTATTAGGAGATCCTTGATTAGGTGATACATCTTCCAATGCCACCAGAGGTCCATGAAATGAAAAAATATCCGCGGTAATTGTAGCAATCAGAAAGATGGCGGGGACGGGTTGGAGCTGAGGACGATGGACCCAGGGAGTACCCAATTCAAACCAATTGATGAAATATACGGTATAAATAATCACCACAAAACATCCCACCGCATTCAACACGTGAGGATGATGATTAATCGTACCATGTTGACCTCTAGTTTTATGACCAATTAAATGATTGGAAATGATCAGAGTGGCGAGGACAAAAAGGTAGTTAAACCAACTCTTGGGTAACACTGCCACAAGCACTTGATACACGCAAATATTAAATGCTGCTGTCTTGACAAATTGCACTAACACCATCTTATAATCAAACCGGTAATAAATGGCTATATTTCGAAGCACAAGCACGTAAAACAGCATGACTGAAGATGTAAGGATAGGAGGTATCAGTAATAGTACGATCACCACCAGGAGAACGTCCCTTAGTGAGCTAGGTACGACGTCCATGGTGGGATGGATGATGATAGGATCAATGTAGTGTGAGCCTTGAGTTTTCGTGCGCGCGAAGAGGGACCACAGAGGGGGGGACAACATAGACAGGAGAGGGAGAGGGACAGAGAGGGAGAGAGAGGGAAAGGGAGGAGAGGGATGGAGAGGCATACAGAAGGATACAGATATGGACAGGGACACAGATAGAGAGAATCTGGGGAGATTCTGGGGAATAGGATAGACTAGACGTACTACCATAAAATCTGTGTACACTACTGTATTGTTTGAAAATATCTGGAAATTGTGCAAAATAATCAAATACTTCCATATTTACCTAATCGCCATTTCCTTTAGATATGGGGTCAACCTTCGACCATTCGCCTTATCCGATTTAGTTATCCTCCCGAACCTGCCTCATTGACCTCACTAATGCCTCACCTCAAATAGATATTCCAGAACGTCAAAAATAATATCGTTACTAAACTAGCATTACAATAGCCCCCCCGATTTGTAACCCTAAATGAAATCTTAGTAATGGGGGAAAATCCCGACCCAGGGAAAATGATATGATATTCTATTGCTGACAAAGTCACCATCGGGGTTAGTTTTGTGTCGGGGCTCCGGTAATCGACGGGAGATATCAGATAACCGTCTTTGGTGGGTGTTTATCGTGGGGGTTATGGTGATTGCTGTTTACTAAACCTGAAAACGTCTAATAATCCGTTGAGGCAACGTCACCAGCGGTTGTAAGCAAAAGTACCACGTCTCCTTATTGTTCACCATCGGCTGGTTGTCGTGGGTCAAAGTTTGCGATAATCATGCCTTAGTTTAAAAAACTAAAGGTCCTCCGGTGCATAGAAGGATATGTATATCGGGTAGTTTTATCTTTGAGGCCTGATGAGAGGGGGGTCACTTTGGTAATTATTATTATTTATCCATTGTTGTCTTTCCTGCACCTAGTCGAAAATAAGGGAATATGTTAACGGGGCCAGTTTACAATGGTAAAATTCATCTTGACAATGGGGAGAGAAAAATAATATTATTTGGCTAAGCTCTCTAAGTAATGGGGACCATCTCTAAACCTGAGGGGTGTCGTTGGGGTGGGGATAACTCCCATGGTAAAGAATCAATGTCAATCATTCATATATACCTGATAAAAAAAGAAACCTGGTTATTGTTCATGCACTTCGCGACGCACCGGTAAAGTTTGCTTTTAACTATATTATTAACAATGCACCCGAATCAGCCGGAAAATTTCGGAGTTACTTTGTTAGGACCGGAGTTATTCTCCATGGGATTTGTTTGAAGAATTATGAAGGAAATGATGATTAAATGAGGTTGATTATATACTAGAGATGACATATAATCGCTGTGGTTAGGTTTGGGATTTTTTTCAATTTTTTTTCCCATTTGTTTTGATGAAATTAGGATAATTTTATCATTATTATCGATTAAACCGATGGAAATTGGTAGCAAAACATTGGAATAATTAATATAAATTGTTTTGGGGTTATTTAACCATATATTGGTGGTTGAAATCGGTGGTGATTTGGTGATCTTTTCCATCTTTCCAAGGTGAGTCTTTATGATGAGATGAATCCATTAATAATTCAATCAATAATGGTGGTAAAATTCCGATTAATTAATATGTTATACTTGGATGATGATAATTAATATTCCGTATGGTTTTCCTTAGTATTGGGTCATGATTCCTTGGGAAATGTAATTTAGATTTGTTATGCATTGATAGACAACCATGGTGTAATATAATGAATAGTGATGGTAAAGCCTTGATTTCGGGTGGAGATAGGATGGAGGTAGGATGAAGGTATAAGTAATATCCTAGGGAATCACCAGACACCTCTTGATATACCAGATATTATTAGATTCACCAAATATCATCAAGTAATTAGACATTACCAAGAGACATCACTAGCAAGTTATCACCAAGACACAATAGAACACCCCAAGTCACACCAGTACGTACCACAGCACTCCAAGACCCACCAGGGAAGGCTTACGCCCCCAGGTAACTATATCTATAGTCACCAATAACCACCTTTGATTAATTATAATTATCAACACCATCCAAGATGTAACAACCATTGACCAAATTAACCACAAATACTAATATATCGATAAAACCAACAATAACACCCCTAATTGATATTTTCACATTCATCTCCACCGGTTATGGAATTTTGTGATGATATCCAAAGATAATAACCCCAAGAACCCCCCCCTATAATACCACAAAGGTATTACCTCAATTACCATCAATTATAACGATGAAAATTACCCCAAAATCATTCGATCGTCACCATGTTGATTGAGTGGTATTAGGTAATCGAAGATAGTCATGCACCCCATTTACATGGAAGCTTCGTTGCAGATCGCTTGGAAATTAGAAGGTTTGCAAACTAAGGTCAATGATGGAGCCAGTGGGGCAATTTAATCGAGTAGTCATCACTGAAAATTTTTAGTGGATGCTGCTGCTGTAGCCGCTTGATTTTTTTTGTTTTGTGATCGCAATTGATGGACACAAAATTACTAGTTGCAAACAAAGCATAGGCCATGGAATTGTTTAAACATGAAAAGAGGAATATAGAGGAAGAATATCAAGGGGGATAATAATGGTGACGTTTGGTTAACTCGGTTGTTGGGATGATTGACCCCACCATCACCCAGCCAAGGCCCCCCCATTCGTAAATGAACACCAGACGGGATTCCAGTTGGTAATTCCCCTGAAAGATAATCTGTGGAATGAAAATTAACCCCGGAGTTATTTGTCAAAGCCCACAAACTCTACCCTTCAACTTTCTGGCCTGGTGAATCTACAACGAGGAAAATCCGACGCACATTTCTGGGTGTTACAAATTATGCATTGATTAATAATAATTGAGTTTGCTGTTCGGAATTGTAGTGAGCAAATACAACAAATATCATCCGGCCAAGGTTAACCATGACTATGCTTTTTGCTGTTATCAATGACCATGTCGGTCGGATACGTGCCGAGTGGGTGAAACCGATGAAGTTTAAAAAATATCGGCGTCACGTTCCCAGTTAGGAAAGGGCCACATTAGCGAAGGGAAAATGTCTTAAAGATGACCAATTTTACGCAACTAGTGGATTAAAGCTGGCACATTAAATCCGAAGTAGGCGGTGGTGAAATAAACACCAGACACTGTTTGCAAGGGACGACTAATCATGGTGATACGCGTAATCGGACAACGTGAAACAAAAGTCCCTGCATTGACGACTTAGCGAGCGACGGGCATGATCGGGAGTAGTGGCGAAAGGAGACCACCTCGTCCTCATATTTTTTTTTTTCAACTAGTCCCTGGTTAAACTTAAGTTCCATAAGTTGAATAATCAATTATTTTTGGTGGTGGATTGACAATTGGTGGAAGAGGTATATTTTCCATACAGCGAGGGTAGTATTTATGTATATGCACACCAAATTGTAACCTAGCGTCGGCTTGCAGGACGATATTTTTTAAAACCCTCATGCTGTGAAAACACCCGTCTTAAAAATATCGTCGACAGCTTGACATATCGGCATTTTATAACTACCGAAGACCCGCCCAGATAAACCTGAACTTGTATTTTAACCACCACCTTTGTCAGTGGAAGTTATGACTCTCCCCCATGACGAAGGTTACGATGCTGGAGCACCAGGTGGGGCTCCTGCGGGTAAAGAAGAGGATCCTTTAGGGTTTACTCCATACCGCCAACAGGGAACTCAACAACCAATTCCACAACCACAACAACAACCCCTTACTCAGCATCCTTCCATACCTCATATGCCTCAGTTACCCCTGGTAACATCCCAATATCCAACCAATTTACACCCATTAGCCCCAGGACAATACCCCGGGTATGATATGCCTCCTCAAGATGATTGGAGTCATCATAATCCCCATAATACCGGAGGCTATGATCAAGTAACCGTGGCGCCATTAGTACCCACTCATCCTCAATTTCAACCCCCGAACCATTTCCATCATCCCTATCAAGGCCAAGTGATGGAAATGCTGGGTTATGGCGGTCAATCAATGGTATCATTACCCCCACCAACATTATCCAATGAAATGTCGTCCCCCCCGCTAAGAAAAGTCGCTCCCAGACTGTCAGATTTATTTCGGGTGGGCCCGCCATTCCAAATCTCTCATTCCAATGGTAAAGTGTATCTGGAAGATACAAATACCCCAGTGACACCAGTGATTTCGGCGAGAATCGATCGAGGGTTTGAAATGGCCGATGATGGTACTTGGATTGGCTATAAGCGTAATTATTTCACCTTGGTGGCCGCCTACCATTTTGAAGGGTTTGATTTTGACCGGTTTGTCAATAACCAGTTTTATACTACGGTTAAAGATGGCAATGGCATCGAAGGCAAATACCCGATTAGATATTTCGCCATTCGATTAGTGGCGAAATGTAGTGATGATGAAGTTCAAATCAGTTTGATTCAACATACCGCCAAGAGAGATAAAGGGCCTCAATTCCCCCCGCCAATGTATCCAGCGGTGCCAGGGGATTTACCCGATCATGATACCATCAAAGCCAGTTGTAATAAACGCAATGGTCTGAAGATTGAAAACATGAATCGCATCTTTTACTATCATCGCCTGCGGGATTTAGGTAATGATGGTACCCCGCTGATATTACAATCATATCCTCTGGATCTGATTGCTCGAGTGGCCCGATTTGAACGCATTCAATTCACGCTGCTGATTCGAATTAAACTGAGTCTGATCAATACTCGATTTTTCTCGTTACATGTGGAATTATTGGCGATTGTCGATGATAATGAATCGGTGGGTCAACCGATTTTGATTCTGCTGGTGGAACTGCCACCACTTATCATTCGAGGTCGGTCGCCGCTGAATTATCATAAAGATCGGAATCAAGGCTATCGTCCCCTTCGAGGAGATAATGAATAACTTAATTTGTGATGAAAAGAACCTATCGCTTCCCGTTATTACGAATAATGATTGCATTAATAGAGCTAAATTTTGGCAGTCAATCAAGCTATTGGTAGAGTAGTATTATGTAGCGATAATAATGACACTAAGGTGAAAACAAAAAAAAAAACGCCACAGTTTAAAGATAGAATTCCGATGGGAAAAATCACCACAATCTCGGGAACGGGTTAGTGTTAGCATCGGGTTGGCGCCGGCCCCGGTATCACCACCGGTAGTAGCTAGGTGCCATGGGATACCGGGGTCCGAGTCATTTCTCACCCGTCGACGTTTCGAAGTCAAAAAAACTCATTCTCGGATCAATATTCCCAGGGTCCCGGTCCTTTTCATGTTATTTTTTGTCATTACGGATTGTTTATAGAGGGGGTGAAAAAAAGCCGATGCATAAAAAAATTGGTGACAGGAATCATGGTTTTGAATATGCATGGTGTCGACAGACATGGATGTGGTTGCATAAACTACGCTGCCATTAAGCAGGGCCGCCAGCTTTCGTTAGTAGGTGGTGACAATTTAAACTTTAAATAGGGCAAGGGCAAACAGATCCATGTCAAAGGGCATGAATGATCTGATAACCTTTTTAACTAGGGTGGTTGGATAATTTTTACCCAAGGTGTGGGTTGATTTCGGAACAGACTCCACCGATGTCGGCCTCCCCCCCTGATCAAGGTTAACAATAACAATGGAATCACGACGGTGACGCCCCATCC
>JAJMLP010000018.1:0-143240 GCA_030569815.1 Diutina ranongensis (nom. inval.)
AGTATTGTTAGCGGTGTTGGGGGCGGTGGGATGGCTCATTTATAGATTCCGGAAAAAGCACCCTATCGAATATGATGAAGATGAAAAAGATGATGATTCAGATTACTGTATCAGTAACATTGATTCCCATAATGGCGATGGTATGGCTCTGTCCAATGAGGTGACGGTATTACTGGAAAAACCACTGGCAAAACTGGGACGATCAAAACGGATATCAAGTTATGAATCGTTCACAAAGCCAACTTATCCAGGAGCCAAACGGTCGCAGGCGGCCCAAGCCCGAAGAGAACGGCAACGACAAATTGTCAAGCAAGCAAATGCCCAGCTTAACCCAGCATATAATGATGTTGATCCCGCTCTGTACCGTAACTCTATGGCTACGTCAGTGTCGACGGGAAATGCTCTGAATATTTTACCTATTGCTTACATTCCTGGGGTTACGGTCAGACCAAACAAGAACAACACCAGACTGATTTATTCATCAGAACTGGAGCTGATTTTCTCTGATTTGAATACCATTGAAAATGCCCTGATTATTGGTGATGTTGTTCGGGCTAACAACAATAGCAATCCGGCCATGGTATCCCAGACAAATGATGCCACCATGACTGCGATTAAAGCGCAACCAAGATTGGTAAATGTCGATAAGATTGATGAAGAGGATGAACTGGACGAAGATGATTACACCCCTCTTGACCATCTTCATGTTGCCGCAATGGGCGGTCATCCCTCGGTGATTGATGAAGAACTGGACCTGGATATCGATTCCGATATTGGAGAAATCACAAGAGCGGCATCATTAAGACGACCAAGACCCGCCATTGTGCATAAAAATATCCCCCCCTCATTGAACTTGAGTAGTGATGGATCATCACTGCTTCTCATTGGAACCCCCCTGCTCCATACGCCTATCAAATCTCCACAGCACATGTTCCCCCCTTCAATTTCCACCTCTCATTCGAATACCTCAGATGTAGCATTGTCTGAACGAGAATTGGTGTTGGAATCTGCTGCAGTCAACAAGCGGAAGACTCGGGCCCTGGAAATCGCCTTAGACTTCATTAATTTTGATACCCCAAGAGGGGACCTGAGCCAGGATGAGCTCGATCTGATATTGGAGACCCCTCGGCAGGCCTATGGCGATCACCATAATCAAACCAGATCCCCATTTGATGACCCAGAATAAATAGATTGGGTTAGTTCTTACGATTTTTATGTATAGATGAATTGGATAAATGGTTAGAATGTGCCTAGGTGTGTATAACAATTGACACCCTATGACGAATTGGGGATTGAACTTGCATTTGAAAATAAGCTTGAATTTAAATAAAAATCACCGCCGTATTTTTATTTTTTTACTGGACAACATTTGATGAACAATTTACAAAAATGTATAAAATTACGAAAACCTGTCAACCTCGATAAGTTTTTAACCCCCAGTTCAATGGTGCGGCTAACAAGACGTTGTTAGCAATTATCCATTATAAAACAGCTTATTTAGGTTTATCAGGAGATTACGTATCCCAAACAATATAATGCAGGTCAAAACCGGTGGAACGGGAGTTTCGGCAAATAATTAAGGAGGGTCATTGCCCCAAATATATGTTAAACGCCAAAAAAGATTTACAGGGGAGGATTACACTATTTTAAGGCAAGATCGTCATTACTACCCCACACCCCCAGTGGTTGATATATCATGTAGCTCCTCCGCTTTTCCCCGGAAGTGCTTAAGCTCATTCATGTCTATGCGATGAGCTGCTAACTCGATTTTTCAATTGAGTCGACATCTATTTATAATTATATCTAGTACCACAAATGGCAAAGGGTTTACAACTCCACTATACATAGCGCAGTTTTAGTAAAACTTACCAAGAAACGCAACATTCTCGGACAAGAGTGGGCCATTCTATCAAGGTTTTAGGAGGGGAGGCTCGGGCACGTGAGCATGCCCAAGCGTAGTGCGCATGATAAATATAGAGAGTTCCCCTAGCAGAATTTTTCATCCTCCTCCCCACTTTAAGCGAAATGTCAGTTGACCAAAAAGCCATTAATACCATTAGACTTCTTGCGGTCGACATGGTTTCTAAGGCCAACTCTGGTCACCCTGGTGCCCCTCTTGGTTTGGCCCCAGCTGCTCACGTTGTCTTTAAGAACATGAGATTCGTCCCCAAGGAACCCAATTGGGTTAACCGGGACAGATTCGTGTTGTCCAACGGTCACGCTTGTGCCCTTTTGTACACCATGTTGTGTCTCTACGGTTACTCTTTGAGCATTGAAGACTTGAAGCAATTCAGACAAATCAATTCTAAGACTCCCGGTCACCCCGAAGCTGAAACTGATGGGATTGAAGTCACTACCGGTCCCTTGGGTCAAGGTGTTTCCAATGCTGTTGGTTTGGCCATTGCTCAAAAGCAATTCGCCTCCAAGTTCAACACCGACAAATACACCATCTCTGATAGTTACACTTATGTTTTCTTGGGTGACGGTTGTTTGATGGAAGGTGTTTCCTCTGAAGCTTGTTCTCTTGCTGGTCACCTTCAATTGGATAACTTGATCTGTTTCTGGGATGACAACCACATCACCATTGATGGTGATACTAAGGTTGCCTTCACCGAAGATGTCTGTGAAAGATACAAGGCTTATGGCTGGAACGTTTTGCACGTTGACAATGGTAACGAAGACATTGCTGCCATCCAAAAGGCCCTTGACGAAGCTAAGGCCACCAAGGGTAAGCCCACTTTGATCAGATTGACCACCACCATTGGTTACGGTTCTTTGCTCCAAGGTACCCACGGTGTCCATGGTGCTCCTCTTAAGGCTGACGATGTTGCTCAACTTAAGAAGAAGTTTGGCTTTGACCCTGCTGAATCTTTCGTTGTCCCTACCGACGTCGAACAAGAATTCCAAAAGCACGTTACTGCCAATGTTGAAATCTTCAACGAATGGAGAAAGACTGTTGAAGCCTATGCTAAGACCGAAGGTGACAAGGGTGTTGAATTGAAGAGAAGACTTGAAGGTAGATTACCCGAAAACTGGACTAAGGCTTTGCCCACTTACACTCCCGAAGACAAGCCCGTTGCCACCAGAAAGCTTTCGGAAATGCTTCTCGACAACATCACCCCCGAACTTCCCGAACTTATTGGTGGTTCTGCTGATTTGACTGGTTCTAACTTGACCAAGGCTAAGGGTACCATTGACTTCCAACCCCCCAGCACTGGCCTCGGTGATTGGGATGGTGTGTACATTAGATATGGTGTTAGAGAACATGGTATGGGTGCCATCATGAACGGTATCCACGCCTTCGGTGCTGGTTACAAGGCTTTCGGTGGTACTTTCCTTAACTTCGTTTCTTATGCTGCTGGTGCCGTCAGATTGTCTGCTCTTTCTGAATTCCCCGTTATCTGGGTTGCTACCCACGATTCCATTGGTCTTGGTGAAGATGGTCCTACCCATCAACCTATTGAAACCTTGGCCCATTTCAGAGCTACCCCCAACTTGATGGTGTGGAGACCTGCTGACGGTAACGAAGTTTCTGCTGCTTACAAGGTTGCCATTGAATCTAAGACCACTCCTTCTATCATTGCTTTGACCAGACAAAACCTTCCTATCTTGCCTGGTTCTTCCATTGAAAAGGCCCTGAAGGGTGGTTACATTGTCCACCCCGCTCAAAACCCCGACTTGGTCATTGTCTCTTCTGGTTCCGAAGTTTCTTTGTCCGTTGATGCTGCCAAGAAGTTGGATTCCGAAGGTATCAAGGTTTCCGTTGTTTCTATGGCCGACTTCTTGACCTTCGACAAGCAACCCTTGGACTACAAGTTGTCTGTGTTGCCCGATGGCGTTCCTATCATGTCCGTTGAAGTCATGTCTACTTTCGGTTGGTCCAAGTATTCTCACGAACAATTCGGTTTGAATACTTTCGGTGCTTCCGGTAAGGGTCCTGATGTGTACAAGAAGTTCGGTTTCACCATTGATGGTGTCTCTGACAAGGCTGCCAAGGTCGTTGAATTCTACAAGGGTAAGGAAATTGTTTCTCCTTTGAAGAAGGCTTTGTAAGTATAACGAATATAAATGAGGTAATAGTTAAAATGGTTGGTTGTTGAGAAACTATTCAAGATCGACAACTACCCGACCCACAATCTTTCCTGCCAATAACCGATCATAAATCGAGGGTAAATCTTCCAATTTTTCAATATGAATTGGACACTTCACCAAACCTCTAATGAAATAATCAAGGGCTTCTGCAGTGTCCAAACGACTGCCTACATAAGAACCCCGTACGCAAACAGATCTTACCACAGTATCGAAAACGTCAACAGTCACTTCGGCGCCCTTGGGGAGACCAACAAGCACCGCCGTACCATTTGATCTGGTATATTTAACAGATTGATTCATTGCCAATGGGGCTACGGAAACGTTAATCGCTCCATGAACCCCACCATCCAGGGCAGCTTGCACTGCAGCGACGACATCCTTCTCCAGTGAAAAATCGATAAACGTTTCGGCACCTAACAGCAACACCAAATCCTTCTTTGATTCACCGCCGTCGATACCAATGACTCTATAACCCATTGCCTTGGCATATTGTACAGCAAGAGAACCAAGCCCACCCCCGGCACCAGAAATGGCAACAAAGTTCCCAACTTCAAGATTTGCCGTCTTTAAAGCCTTGAAAACAGTAACACCAGCACATAAAATTGGAGCAACTTGAGCCAAGTCTGTACCTTTAGGGATTCTTGCAGCTTGCATGTAATCAGCAGTTGCATATTGCTGAAATGACCCATCATGAGTAGCCCCTGATAACACAGCATGAGGACAAGACGATTCCTGGCCTCTGATACAAAAATCGCAAGCTTGACACAGGGAGTTTAACCATTTGATACCAGCATAATCACCAATATTCCACCCACTAACCGCCTCCCCCATTGCCACAACCTCTCCCGCCCCTTCATGCCCCCCAACTAAATATGGATCAAGTTTACATTCAATTGGAAAGTCCCCATGGTACACGTGGACATCTGTATGGCAAACTCCGGAATATTTAACCTTGATTAACAATTCATTTGGTTTAGGAGTAGGAACATCAATTTCGGTGACATGTAAGTCCTTCCCGTAAGTATGGAAGATGGCAGCAGTTTGCTTTTTAGGAATCAGCATATTAAAATTATCGTTTGAATAAAATCAAGGGATGAAAGGGTTTTATAATTGACTGACGATCATTTTATACCGTAAATCCCGTGACGCATAGTCTTGCGGAATAATTACAATAATCAGGTGGTGAAATCAGGATCCTCGCATAATGGGTGACAGTCTTCCTAGATGATAGGCAAGTTAATTAATGTATACTGTAGCATTACCCAGCCACCTGATTTTTTCATGTACGTCAATGCATCACCCGTCGCAAGATTAAATCCAACCATCCTCGATTCAACTACCTCCCCTCCTCCCTCCCCCTTCACCATTGTCATTTACAGTTGATTGCATTATTCATTATTCGTTAGTCTCTACGATTGTTCAAAACGATTCAAATATGAGCCTTTGGATCCCATTTTTCATTTTGGATGAATTCAATCAACAGCCGAGATCCTGTTTGTAATAAAGGATGGGACAGAACCGTAGTAAGAAATTTCTCGAGCCCTTGGCGTCTCTTTTCAATGTTGACATCATTGAATTTATTTGATGTGAATAAAATCTTTCCTGGCAATGGAGGGATGATCACTCGAGTCAGTTCTTGTTCAAGGAGCTGACGGAAAGCGACAAAATCGCTATATCTCCTCCTAATTCTCGACTGACGCTTTTTAAATGCTGGAATATTGGTACGACAGACAATTTCGTAATCGGTATAAGGATTTCCTCCCAGGTTATGGGTGACAGGATTGCGTACCTCAATTTCTAGAAAGTTTTCCGGTTCTCCATAAATTTCTTGTGATCCTTTTGGCAGCTGAGTGTTAATAATGTCGGAAATTGGCCTGAAGGTCATCTATTAATTAACAAGGTTATAATAGGTGACTATATCAACTGGTTCACCAAGTGGTGGGATCAAAAAGATTATTCGCGCAAATGATAATTTACGGAGGTTTAGCGAAAACCAAACCGACAAGATGACAAGTAACTTATTTGTGGCAGCGTTTTCCGCGACGCAGATGAAAAAAGGTCATTAATTTGTGATTTGATGGTTCAAGGTGCTCTCTTTTAAGGGGGTTGGGAGCCCACGGCGAATCAATCAGGGTTCAAACTAATGTCCTTACATCAACAAGTTACCGCTCTTTTAATCACCAAATTGAATGACAGTATCGGTTGTCGTTGTCAAGTGATGTTTAGGAAATAAGGAAGTTCAACAGTCGCATGGAATCACTGTTATCATTTAGAAATGTGACGGTATAACTTGGTTAATCGAATAAAAGTCAGCAAAAGACGGTTGTTGCCATCAAATGCTTTCCTTACCATCAGAGATTGTCGGTGAAATTGCAAAGTCCCTTGATCCCGAGTCCGTTTCGTCATTATTAATTGCTATTGCAGGTGCAACTACCACTTACCCCACAATTATAAATGGTACGGCTAAGCGGCTGAGATTAGAGGTAAGGCTTTATGATGTTTTTCTTCCAGTACTTATCCTGGTATTGCCCCACAAAGACCTCCATGTAAGCCAAAAATTAATTGATAGTAAAACATGGTGGGATTTACAGTGCTTAGGGGTTGATGATTATCATAGATTGGCATTGACGATATCGAAATTTGCTTGGGAGAAAATCGATACAAGTATATATGATCATATTCATAAACTTGATCTTATTGATGGCTTCTTTAATACTTCTGGTTGGAATGGACAAAAATTAACCAATTTGGCGATTCTTGAGCTCCATGGTATGAAAATAAAAGGTAACATCTTCCTCCCAAATAATCTCCGGAATATCACATTGGTTGATTGTTATATTAGTCTGACAATGTTGGACTTGTCCCACACAAGAATTGAGAAAGTCGAATTATATCGTGGCGATGGGCAATTATTGTTACCACCAACAGTTACCCACCTTGTTAATGGACGTATTTGGGTATTGTTTTCAGAATTACCTACGGCATTGGTTAAATTAAATGATTGGACTGATACAAGGAGAGATGTCATCGGCAAGTTGGTTTCGATGAATTGGCAAACATTAACGGACGTACTGATCTCCCTGACATGGAAATTACCATTATTAGCTAACGATAGGCTTAGAACGTTAGAATGTGCCGAAGATAGATTACCGCTTTCATTGATGCCACAATTAACGACATTGGGGGTCGACATTATGTTCTTCTACTATAAGGATTATCTTTGGAAGAATGGTGCAATTGATTTATCTCTCGATCCTTCCATTTGTCATTTGAAGTCGTTGACGATATTTGTAAAGGACCCTGGGATTAGAATTACGGGAATACCTGATTCAGTGGAATTATTATGGATTGAAGGAGAAGACGATTGTGACGTTGAAGAATTGGCAGTCCTGTCTACCAGCCTTCGCCTGTGTACAATATACTTTTGCCTGAAAGTGAGGTTAAACTGCCCGAAACTCGGAGATCTAGAGTTATCCTATTGCAATGGTGGGTTACCTTCGACGGTATTCCTCCCCCCAGTCATGACTGACCTTAGTATTGATGCATCAGATCAAATCGATAGATTTGTGTACCTGAGGGAATTTCGAGGCAAGTCATTTAAGTTGGTGTCTTGCCATCTTGTACGATGTACATTTCTGGCTTATGAAATTCATCTAGATGGCTGTAAATTCAGCAAATGTCATATTTCGTATTGCCATACTTTAGAGATTAATATTTCTAGACTGGGGTTTGAGGAAATTCTTGATGACTTTATTCATCTTAATGATAATTCATCCTCGAGTGACGACCACCGCCAACTATTGCGATTTTTACCAACATCGATTCGACATTTGGAATTCCGAAATCTTATCATTGAAGATTCCATTGTTGGTGATGAGTTTCGTCACATTACTAATTTAGACCACTTGACTCTAGGATGTCAATGGACCCACTGTCTTGAACTTCCTGATGCCGTTCATGATATTATCCTTGAAGACGTCATTCTCCGAAAGAGGGGACCACAAATGAAATTATCTAATGTCGAACTGATTGCCCTTAAGCTGTGTCATTTCAAATCGTTACTGTTTCAAGATTTTGGATGCCCGCAAAAATTGCGGTGGTTATTTATCGCCAAATGTACTCAAATCTGCTGTTCAGACTCAATAATCGAATATGGTCTGTTTCCTTCGACATGCCGAATCGTTGAATCGAGGGGAGTCAAAACTACTGGATCAAGATTTTCATGAAACTATTATATTAATATAAACCTAATGTACAATTAAGAAAATGAAATGTTTAATCAAACGTCTTCTTAGTACCCTTGAAAGCAGCAGCGTTGGGGGCTCTGCTGGGAGTACCTTGTCTGGAAGGAGTACCTTGTCTGGAAGGGGTACCAGATCTATCTCTACCACCTCTGAAACCACCAGGACCGGGTCTAGGAGTAGAATCTCTGGGAGTAGAAAAGTCCAATCTAATCTTTCTGTTGAAAATGAATTCACCATTCAAGGCATCCAAAGCAGCCTTAGCTTCATCGACGGAGCCCATTTGAACGTAACCGAAACCCTTCAATTGTTGGGTGTCAGGGTGAGTGGGCAATCTACAGGAGATAACGGTACCGTGTTGACCAAAGATGTCGAACAATTCACCTTGGTTAGCATCGAAAGCCAAGTTACCGACGAACAAAGTGTCAGAAGGAGGAGATTGAGAGTCACCAAATTGTCTAGCCCGGGTTTGAGGAGTAGATTCTCTAGGCTTAGCAGTAGACATGTCCAAATTGATGGGTCTACCATCAATTTCTCTACCTTGGAATTGGTCAAGGGCGTTTTGAGCAGCTTCCTTAGTTTCAAAGTCAACGTAACCGTAACCTCTAGATTTACCGGTAGACCGTTCAAACATGACTCTAGCACCGGTGACACCACCTAAAGGTTCAAATTCTCTTTTAAGCCAATCATCATCAATGTTCCAAGAAAGTCTACCGACGAACAAAGTAGCAGGTTCAGCAGATTCCTCAGTCTTAGCCTTTTTAACAGGAGTTTCTTTTTCTTCTTCATCAGCCTTTCTCTTCTTGGAGTCCTTCTTTTCGTCTTCAGATTCATCAGAAGAGGAATCAGAGTCGGAGTCGGAATCGGAAGAAGAATCAGAATCAGAATCAGAAGATTCCTTCTTTTCCTTCTTTTCCTTCTTGTCTTCCTTTTCGTCTTCAGAAGATTCGTCATCAGCGTCAGAGTCTGAAGACGAATCGGAGGAGGAGTCCGAAGAAGACGAAGAGCTTGAAGAAGAAGAAGATGACGACGACGAAGAAGAAGAAGACGAAGACGACGAAGAAGTGGAAGATTCCTTCGATGCCTTAGATTCCTTCTTGGAAGATTCCTTTTCGTCTTCAGATTCAGAATCCAGGGAGGAATCAGAATCAGAAGAGGAGCTTGATGACAGCGACGACGAGTCAGAATCAGAATCAGAACCATCTTCCTTCTTTTCTTCTTCAGATTCACTGGAGCTCAGTTCCGAAGAGGAAGAAGAGGAAGAAGAAGATGACAGGGATTCAGAGGAAGAGGACGAAGATTCATCCTTCTTGACGGCCTTAGCCTTCTTATCAGCCTTAGATACCTTAGCCATGATTCTCAATTGATATATGAAAAAGCGAAGAGCAAAACTATTCTTATGTTTGTGCGTGCGTGTCTCTGCAGGAGGGCATCTCATCGGAAACTCGCAGGACTGCATTTAGCTAACCCCAAATCTCGTTCAGGGATTCGAACTTGAGTGATCTAAACTAAGCGAGGCAATGTTACATGTGATCGCTAAACGAAACTCAGAATACTCGTTGAATAACTATTTCAAAGGATTGCGGTTTTAACGTTGATATTACAATATAGTCCTTTCATTTTTTTTCTTAAAATTTTTTTGAGAATCATTGTCTAGAGTGGTGAGAGATAAATAAATACAATATGCCACTTAGTAAGTACCTTTTACTAATAGTTCGGTTCTGGCTTTGCCGGCAAAGCATGCGTTTGACTTCGGTTATCATATCTAAGATTTGGGTACTATATTCAGGGGTAGGTTGTAGTTACAACGACTGAAACCTAAACCTCTCTTGGAAACTGGATGACGGTACCCGTAAAAGTAACAATTCCAATACTGAATTTCTTACAATTTGCTTCTAGTGGATTGTACCATTATTACTTAGCCTACTTAGCCGTCAATAGCCATAAATTGAGCATGTCACTTTTTTTTGCCGGACCGGCGTACCTACGTCGCCGTTACAGGGGAAAATTTTCGAGACTCCCCGCTTTAGCAACACCTACATATAGGGCCATTAAGTCGATTTAAAAATTTCAACCTCCAAAAATGTCAATTCGCCTGTTTCTGACAACGGTGGTAGCAAATGTTCGAAAGCTGGTACCATCGGTACCATTGGCTTTCACTAACATGCTTAAAGACCCTCTGGTCAAGTACAAACCATTTAAAGGTGTTGATTTGCCAAACCGGCAGTGGCCAAACAACAAGATCACCAAAGCTCCTCGGTGGTTAAATACTGATTTACGTGATGGTAATCAAGCTTTGCCAGATCCTATGCTGATTCCCCAAAAGAAAGAATTTTTCAACAAGATTGTGGAAATGGGGTTTAAGGAAATCGAAGTCGCTTTCCCCTCCGCTTCTCAGACCGATTTTGACTTCACTCGTTATGCTGTTGAACATGCCCCTGATGATGTAATGATTCAAGTTTTAACCCAACTGAGAGAACATCTTGTTCGTCGTACCGTTGAATCGGTCAAGGGCGCCAAACGTGCCTGTATTCATACCTACTTGGCTACCTCGGATGCTTTCAGAGATATTGTTTTCAACATGTCTAAGGAAGATGCCATTGCTAAGGCTGTCGAAACCACCAAATTGGTGAGATCGCTTACCAAGGATGATCCTGCCATGCAAGAAACTGAATGGACTTATGAATTTTCTCCTGAATGTTTCTCTGATACTCCTACTGACTTTGCCGTTGAAATTTGTGAAGCAGTTAAAGCTGCTTGGGAACCCACCGTTGAAAATCCTATCATTTTCAACTTGCCTGCCACCGTCGAAGTCGCTGGTCCTAATGTTTATGCCGATCAAATTGAATACTTTTGCAACAACATTTCTGAAAGAGAAAAAGTAATTGTTTCGGTTCACCCTCACAACGATAGAGGGTGCTCGGTTGCTGCTGCTGAACTTGGTTTGTTGGCTGGTGCTGACCGGGTTGAAGGGTGCTTATTTGGTTCAGGTGAACGTACCGGTAACGTTGACTTGGTAACAGTTGCTCTTAACATGTACACTCATGGGGTATCCCCTGAACTCGATTTCTCCAACATGGAAGAAATTATTGAAATTGCTGAAAGATGTACTAAAATTCATGTACACCCTCGGGCTCCTTATGGTGGTTCTCTTGTTGTGAGTGCCTTTTCTGGTTCCCACCAAGATGCTATCAAAAAGGGGTTCACTAGACAAGAAAAGGACGGTAGATCTGACTGGAGAATTCCTTACTTGCCCTTGGATCCTAAGGATATTGGCCGGTCTTACGAAGCCGTTATTAGAGTTAACTCTCAATCGGGTAAAGGTGGTGCCGCTTGGGTTATCTTGCGGTCAATGGGTTTGGACTTGCCCCGGACTATGCAAGTTTCTTTCTCTGCTTTGGTTCAAGACCACGCCGATAAGTTAGGTCGGGAATTGAAGACAGAAGAAATCACCGAACTTTGTCAAAAGCTGTACCTTTCTCTGGCACCTTTGTCCTTGAACGATTTTGAAATCACCAAGAAGAAGGATTCAAATGACAGAGAAGTATTTGCCGTCTTGAATAATAACGGTACCACCGAAGATATCAGTGGTACTGGTAATGGTCCAATTTCCGCTTTCGTGGATGCTTTGAACCGCAAATTGAACACAAACTTTGAAGTGTTGAACTATTCCGAACATTCTCTTGGTAAGGACACTCAATCTAAGGCTGCAACCTATGTCGAATTAAACTACACCGGCAATAATGGTGACAAGATCAACAGATGGGGTATTGGTATCAATGCCGATGTCTCCCAAGCTTCTTATGAAGCCATTTTATCGGTGGTCAACAAGGCCATTGAAACAGGTGAAATCAAATTATAGGTGATATAAATAGTTACGGAAAATAATGAATAGAATAATGCATATGGATACACTGTTTAATCTCACTTGAAGTTGCTTGTTATGAGCCCGCGATCGCGAGAAACAGTAAAGATGAGCGCAGTGCTTCTCGCTTTAATCATCGATAACCACCCAAAAAGTATAACGAAACCATTTCCGTTCATACCTAATGGCTACTAACTTATCTCGTGAAGAAAAGATCGCTCTAAGGCGAGCGAAGCTTGAAGAACTCAAGCGTCAAAAACAAAAACAGCAAGCCCAGGATAATGATGCTGTATCGAAGCCTATCTTTAGCATAAAGAGGAAACCAATGAAAACCTCTTCGGCAGGTAAACCAACAAAGAGGAACCTTTTTGAAGAAGAAGATATTATGCCGCTGGCGGCAATTAAAAAATTCAAACCTCCCGTGGTAGTACAGAACAAGCTAAATATTGATGGAGATGAATTTGAACGATATTTAGACAGCATCGAAGATACCGAAGGAATCGTTTCCGAAGCGATTGAGTATTATAGTTCAGACGAAGGAGAAGAACCACAGATACCTACTGATGAAGTTCTTTCTACAAAATTAGCAAAGCTAAACAATGAAAAAATGCTATCATCGCCAGCAATCGAAAATAAGTATCCTCCAATCTTGAAAGAATTTTACCATGAACTGGATGAAATTAAGAATCTTCTGGAAGCAGAAGTTGGTCTCTTGAGATGTTCACAAGGGGAGATGAAGCTTAAGGGTGAAAACCCTCCAAACCCAGTTACTAATTGGTCTCAATTAGGTCTACCAAATAATCTCATGGATACCATAACCACCCTTAAATATCCTAAGCCTTCCCCAATCCAAGCCCAAGCAATCCCGGCTATATTACTGGGGAGAGATGTCGTTGGCATTGCAAAAACCGGGTCAGGGAAGACTATGGCATTTGTACTCCCCATGTTACGTCATATTCAAGCTCAACCACAACTTGAACCTGGGGAAGGTCCCATGGCATTGATTTTAACTCCCACACGGGAGTTGGCCTTACAAATTCATAAACAAATTAATCTATTTCAGGGATTTACGCTGTCATGTTGTTATGGGGGTGCTAACATTGAACCACAAATCGCTAGTCTTAAGCGGGGTACAGAAATAATTGTGGGCACTCCTGGAAGAGTGATCGACTTATTGGCGGCCAATGATGGCAGGGTGACAAATCTCCATCGCTGCAGTTATGTAGTGGTAGATGAAGCTGATAGAATGTTTGACATGGGGTTTGAGCCTCAGGTAACAAAAATCATGAAACAAATTACTCGCCCTGATCATCAAACAGTTTTATTTTCTGCTACGTTTCCCAAGAAAATGGCCATTCTTGCCCAGAATTATGTCACCCACTCTCCCCTTCGAATTGTTGTTGGTGAAATTTCAACGGTTGCTCAAGAAATCGACCAAGAAGTGGAATACTTTGAAGAAGCCAACGATAACCTCAAATTTGATCGTCTTATAAATGTCCTTGTTGATTTTTTTGATAAAAATACGGGTAAAGTTTTAATCTTTGTGGAGACGCAAACCATGGCAGATGCATTATTAGTTCGCCTTTTACAAGAGAAATTTGTTGCTGGGGTAATCCATGGGGGGAAAGAACAAATTGATCGTAAACATGCCATCAAGGAGTTTGGTGAAAGTAAAGGTGGAATCAATATTCTTATCGCAACTTCGATCGCTGCCAGAGGGCTAGACGTTAAAAATCTCAATTTGGTTATAAATTACGATCCTGCCAGCCACTTAGAGGATTACGTTCATCGGGTTGGTCGGACTGGTCGTGCTGGGTCCAAGGGTAAGGCGATAACTTTTGTCACCTCCCAGCAGGAACGTGCAATCGCAGATTTGGCTCGGGCATTTAAAAGCAGTGGCAAGCCATTTCCTAAACAACTTGAAGAAATCAACGAAAAATTCATGGCTAAAGTCAAACTGGGAGAGGCAAAATACTCATTTGGCTTTGGTGGTAAAGGCTTAGAAAACCTAGATGAACAGAGACAACTGGAACGAGCCGCTCAGCAACATATCTATGGTGAACAAAGAGAGACTGATTCTGATACCAAACCCGTTAATAATACTCCGCTTCCGGACTTTTCTGTTAATGAGGGTCCTGCTCCGGAAACCCTGGGTCCTGATACAAGCAAATTCCATTGTCGTATTGTGATTAATGATATTCCACAAGCAACCAGATGGCACATTGTTGGTCGTGAATCCCTAGCAAAGATCATGGAATCTACTGAAGCTGCAGTTACTACGAAGGGTCAATTTTATCCCAATCAAAAGGATGCACCAGCATGGCCGCCAACGAAGTTTGAAAGAGTGATGAAACCCTCACCCAAGTTATATTTATTGATAGAAGGCAAAACTGAAACCAGTGTTGCCCAAGCAAGTAGTATGATCAGAGAACGGATGGTAGCAGGTTTGGATGTTGCTGCTATGGAAGATAAGTCAAACCCTGGGAAAAAGTATACCGTTTAAAATATTTATACCTTAATGTGCATGGAGGTGATCAGAATTTGTAGACTTCCTAATTAGGCAATTGTAAAACACAAAGAGATATTTTTTCTTTTGAGGATTGAACATCAAACGTTGACTTCCTAATTGGGAAAGGTCATTAACCCTAATTCACGTGACCTTGTACGCACACCACCAATGCTCAGCGCAGTGTGCGCGCTTGTTCCATCCATACAAAATTTTCACTCGAGATTTCGTGAACTACGAGCCATGTCTTCGTTTGAACCTGTTGTTGTGATCGACGCCAAGGGCCACCTTCTCGGTCGGTTGGCTTCTATCGTCGCCAAGCAAATCTTGAACGGCCAAAAGATCGTTGTTGTCGGTTGTCAAAACATGAATATCTCTGGTTCTCAATTCAGAAACCAATTGACTTTCCAAGCTTACTTGAGAAAGGGTACCAGATTCAACAAGACCCACGGTCCTTTCCACTTCAGAGCCCCCTCTAGAATCTTCTACAAGGCTGTCAGAGGTATGGTCCCCCACAAGACTGCCAGAGGTAAGGCCGCTTTGGAAAGATTAAAGGTTTTCGAAGGTATTCCTCCTCCTTACGACAAGAAGAAGAGAGTCGTTGTTCCTCAAGCCCTCAGAGTTTTGAGATTGAAGCCCGGTAGAAAGTACACTACCTTGGGTAAGTTGGCTACCAACGTTGGTTGGAAGTACGAATCTGTTGTTGAAAAGTTGGAAGAAAAGAGAAAGTTGAGAGCTGCCGAATACTACGCCAAGAAGACTGCTTTGGCCAAGAAGGTTGCTGCTGCTCAAGCTGACAACGAAGTTTCTCAAAAGTTGGCTACTCTCGGGTACTAATTGGGTGATGATAATTGGGTGCACTAATACATGTGAAATAGAGAATGATGAAGTGTAGTACGAAATCCTGTAATATAAAACTCCTATGAAATTTATCCTAATAACTTCGCAAACAAAAGACGCATTGATTGTGGGATGTGTTTCTTCTTGTGCGGCTTGAGCTCAGAAGACGGCGACGACTGCGAGTTTTCACTTGGGGCGGATTTCCATCTACTAAGCCAACTTGGGGAAACCAGAACTCCATTATGAAAATATGTTTCAATGTTGAAATGATCATAGGCGAAAACGTGGCGGGTCAACACTGACAAATGAATGGTGGTGAACTCCTGAAGTTTTGCCAGCAAAAGCGTCAGCAGTACAATATCGGTGATAACATAAGGTTTGCCCAAGTGGACAACCCTCATTTGATCGATACCAACTCCTCCGAGGGTGAAATGATCCCGATTATAATATAAATAACAGATGAGATGACCAAAGGTGAGATTTTTGGGATCAAGGGAAAACAGGAGACCAAACAGCATTAGCAGGGAATATTTAAACACCATTTTATTCGTCTCATTCATAAAGATGATGATTTCATAATCATTAATCAACAGCTTTGACCTCTCCCGGGCATATCGTTCAACTAATGTTCCGTTATAGATGATTTCATTAGTCACCGTCACTGTCAGATCACACGGGGTAAGAAGGTCATAGCCAGGACCGGCCTCAGTTTGCATGATGCCTTCAGTAGCCATTTTAATAGAAAATATCGTCCAAGGTAGCGAACAGGATCCTTAAGAAACAGTTTTAAATCACAAAACAACCATTGCCCCACATCATCTGCACTCCATTAATGTGCAGGGAAGGGGAACACTCACCTGCATGTTACCTTTTGAAATCAGTGATGAACCGATTTACATCTAAGTAATAAGTGGTTAATTAAGTTGAGATCGTAACAACCAACAATAGTCATACTAAAGTTAATTAACCTGTAGTCATTTGAAGATAATCAGATTGTTATCAATGCACCATTATAAGAATGAGGGGAGTAGTGATTATCGTTTTGGTCGCGATTTACGATTACCCTCTACAGAAAATAAAAGGGGTACACTAGAAAAAATGATTTAGTAGTAATGAACAAAAACCAGACATTATAAAATCATCCTATCAGGAAAGCGAGGGGCTCGAGTTATTCACCACCCCCCAATAGGTTAATACGAACGACAAGGACATTTGCGGATATCTGCAGTTTACAATTTAGGGTTGCGATGCAGTGCTGCATTTTATCAGGCTGGTCAATAACACTTACTGATCATCTGTCATGCACCCCGTGTCAGCAGTGATAGCCTCTTGGAGAGAGGGTAAGTAGGTGGGGTACTCATCTGTTCATACATGAGATTGTGACATCTAACGGACTTCATTCAGTAGGCGATGTAGGAACGGATTTGGTGTGTCAATTATAACAAGACGAGAACACATGGTAATTAACTCCATCATGAGATAATTTTCTTTAATGTAATTATCCCCAGTTAACGACAAGATTTTTTCCACCACCACCCATGTAGTGGACAAGTCCACTTGACTTATGATGGTCATTAATTGGTCAAGTGTCGTAATGTTATGATATTCAATGCGACGTAATTTGACGTCGATGAGGCAAAGTTGGCGAGCAATTGCCAAAAGTGGCTTTGGCAGGTTGTTGTTAACGTAAATTAGCGAGCAATTGGTTTCCTGCCATTGTTCTAAGATTGTAGTGAGTGCTCGATGAAGCCCTGTCCTTGTACCATCAACGTCTATACACGCTGTAGTCATCGTGGAGAAATTGTGCGCGTGCGTCTTGCTTCATGGTACTTCAGTTTACTACGTTGAACTAAAAGTCGAATTAAAATTATAAACTACTCTTCCTTAATATCTTCTTGATCAATTACCACCACTTCTTCTTCTTCGTCGTCATCGTTGTCGTTGTCATTTGCTTCCGCTTTATTTTCATCCTTCTTTTCACTCTTCTTGTCATCGTCAAATCCGTCTTGCGCCCAAATTTGAACTCTTGCTTTGCGTTCATAGGGCTCATCGGCTAAAATATTTTTAGCATTATCAGAAGGAGGCAGCAACAGTTTTCTATGAGCAACAATTTCCTTGATCTTTTTATTGGATTGCAACGAACCATAGCGACGGTATTCCTTGATGGCATCTGTCAATTCTTTTCCATCCATATTGGCAATGTACATCGAGAAGGTGATACCGATTTGAGTAAAATATTCGTAATTCAAAACCAATTTGGGCCCTTCAAGGTCATCCTTAAGAGTCAGCTTGGTATCAAGAGGGGTGTTGTAGCCTTCACCTTGTCCCAATTTACAACCCAAGTTAGCTAACTTTGAAAAAAGCCCTGCTTTGTGGGCAGGTACTAACCCTCCTAATTCATTGATCTTTGCTTCACGATAGTAATCACGATATTCAAAGATATCGGCCCGTCTCGACCCAGTCCAACCAATCAGTAATAGTTCTTCCCTGGTTACTTTCAATTTAACTTGACCAGGAATAAATCTAAACACCTTGATCGGGTTAAACACCCCAAAGTAAAGGGTTACGAAAATAGCCAGCACCTTAAGTAAGTGAAAGACAAAAAAGAAAAGTTGGGCAACGATACCATTGTCTTCATTCAAATCTTGTGAAAAGATTCTCGTAATTTCAGGATAGTCGAGGTATGTCAGTAACCAGACAATTCCTTTCCCAACTTGGTTAGTCAAGCAAATCCCGGGGGTGGGACTGATGAAATCAGGTAAGTCTGTGTAAAGCCAAACGATTAAAAAGGTAAGGAATGAATAAAATCCAAACAGATTGAATTCCCAAACGGGTAATATTAATTGTCCTGGCCAGCAATGTTCGCAAATTGGGTCGTCTTGAGGAACATTCTTAGTGAACTTTTCGGCATCGAAATCAAACAAAATATTGCCGTCTTCAGTCAAATACCCTGGAGCAGTGGACACCTTAAATGCTAATGGTTTGGGTTGATAAAAAATCGAAGGCCGAAGCGCAATGGGTAACGTGGCGAAGATCTTGTGAAGGTCTCTAAACGTTGTGGTCAGTTTCACCTGGAAACAATAATCTTTCTCCAGAGTACCGTTAAAACGAACATAGAAATCAACGAAGGATTCTTCAGCATCTTCAACGTCCTGAAGAATACTTTCCTCGTTATATTCAGTAGTCATAGGTGGGGAGTGAGCTTAGGGAATTTTTCCGGAGGCAAGTCGTCCTCGGAGGAATAATGCGGCATCTGCGCGGGGCAGAACCACAGCTGGCGGGGAAATGGGGATGATTAAAGTAAGACACGTAAATCATTCATTGTGAAGGGTTAAACGAATTAGTCGATTAGGCGGTTAGTGTTATTTTTAAGGTATCAGGATACTTGATTTCACGGGAAATGCTGTTCTTATCTTGGAGGGGTCAACTTCAACTATTATTCCTTTACCGTCTGTCTTGTCCCCCAGAAATACAACATTTTTAATTTAAAACAACGTCTTACAATGGCCCTTGTCCTTTTCGTCGTAATACTCGTGATCATGTTCGCGCTATTATATATGCTTCTCCTCATCGTTGTGATGGAGGTATATTGGTAAACGCCGCATCATACGCTTTACACGAAAAGGTTGATTTACCTCATCATGGTGCCACTGTTTTTGAAACGAAAAAATCGAAGTGGAACCAATATAAGCCTGCCACTTGGATTATCCCCCGTCAATTCTGGTCTGCTGCTTCGACTGGTGGAGTCAATTAGCCACCAGTGGTCCCTCAAGGTGAAGATAGAGCTGCCTCCAATTGTGTTTTATGGGTCACCGGTAGATCTGGCTGGGGCAATAGTGTCGGGACTTGTCTTTTTAGATGCTAGTGATGAAACCAACCTTGAATATCTCAACTTAGCCATAGTTCAGAGGATACGTTACTCAAAGCCATTTGTCATCTCCCTGACAACAGTGTCTCAGTGTAAGGATTGCCAGGTGCGGGTCACCGAACTTTCCCGGTGGGATATTGTAAGATCACCAACTATAATCTCAAAGGGACACCATGCATATCCATTCCTGGATCTCCTTTCGGGGCTGTTGCCGTCACTGGCCAAATTAGGTCTGGCTTCCACGAACACATACATTCAGTATGACCTAATCGCCAAGGCTAAAGGTGTTGATGATACCCACATCACAACTGTCACCATCCCTCTTCATGTTACTCGACTGATCCCCCGTGGACCTGACCGTAACTCGTTACGGGTATTCCCCCCAACTGAAGTAACCGCAGGCGCCGTTCTTCCGAATGTGTTTTATCCAAAGCTGTCATTTCCCATCGAACTTCGACTTGATAATGTGGTAAGTAGCAATGGTGAACGTCGTTGGCGTATGAGAAAGTTGGCATACAAAGTGGAAGAGAACGTTAAGATTCGAGCATACACTTGTGAAAAGCATCGGCAAAAATTGGAAACGGTGGAGAATGTGGAAAGAAAATCAAAATCCCTGAATGTCCAGAGCCATGTCGTTCTGTCAAAGGGTGGTAATCTCCACCATCTGACTATTCAAACAAATATGCAACTATTACGCAACCCCAGTCAATATGCTACTGTCAATCACCAGGAGGTGATCCGTCAACAAGAGCTGGGGGACAGGGATGATGTGAGTGATACTGAAGACCATAACCAAGTAGAAGATGCCCATGAATCTTTCATTGAAGATTTTCTCATGGATGACTCTACTCAAGAACGGGAACGACAACGACGTCAAGCTAGAGAGCAGCAACAGTTGGAGCGGAGGGAAACATTTAATGATGATGGGCAAGACCATTTATATCTCGAAGAAACAAGGGTGGTATCCCATGGCGAAATTAAGAGTGGGTGGAAACTGGACTTTTCCAACCGAGGCAAAGTGGAATTGGTGGCACACATTGATGTTTTTGATTTCTTCACTGGTTGGCAAAAGCCAGTGACAAGCAAGTCGTCTTCAGAAGAATTAAGGGTCGACATTAGTCACCATAATGCAAGAGCAAGTGCCAATGTTGCCTGTGATATCGATGACCCCACCAAGGGGATATTTGTCACTCATAATTTGGTTGTGGAAGTAGTAATTGCTGAAGAAGTGGTTCATGACGTTAACAAGAGGCCGGTCCTTAAGAAAACAAAATCGCTGTCTTCGTTAGATGAACCTGAAAACGCCCCACCTGTTGTTGGGGTACCTACCGGTGCAGCCAGAGTATTACGAATGCAATTCAAGATGCCGTTAACTGAACGATCGGGTTTAGGGATGGCTTGGGATGACGAAGTCCCTCCAGTATATGAAGACATCCGATGTCTCAGCCCGCCAAAGTACCAAGAATTAAAGTCTGACGCAGTGGTCATGTCGGACTCACCAATCTTGGGAGTTGTGGTGTCGAGAGCCCCAACAGAATTAAATTTAAATGCCATAATAAGTGAGTAGATTAAATTAGTCGTTGGTCGTATGCATTTATGATATCATCAATTTATATCGAATGATCTAATTAATTATTATTTGTTGTCAACAAGTTGTCATGGAAATCCCAAAACAAGCCATCCGTTCTCAGACCCTTACTGTACCCAGGTGGCATGCGATTATAATTGTCGCCACGCGCTATCAGACAAACTCACCTACTAGGGCCCTTGAACCATGGAAAAAACAGAGGTCAATTATGTTACCTTTAATCAGGATGCCCTGTGTGTTGCAATTGGTATCACCCAGGGTTACCGCATTTTCAGCTGTCTACCTCATTTTGCCCCATGTCTTACAACCTCATTAAAGGAACTGGTGGGGTTGGTTGAGATGCTTTATAATACTTCGCTAGTTGCTGAAGTTGCGGTAGGGGATGAGCCAGGTCAATCACCTCGGAAGCTTAAGATCATTAATACCAAGCGGCAACTGATCATCTGTGACCTATTGTTCCCAAGCCTGATTTTGAAGGTGACGTTAACCAGAGATCGAATGGTGGTTCTCCTTGAAGATCAGATTTATATCTATGACATTACCTCGATGAAACTATTACATACAATTGAAACCCTGCCAAATCCGGCGGGGATTTGCAGCGTTAGTCCTGAGCTTGATCCTCTGGGGGCTTGTGTGTTAGCGTATCCACTGCCTCCAAAGACAATTACTCATGATCTGTTATTAGCTCTGGGAGTTAATACCAATGGGGGACAGAATTCCATTCAAAATAACATTCAGCTGGTATCCAATACCCCAAATAGAGTTGGCGATGTCATTATATTCAATCTCAGTACGTTGCAGCCATTACTGGTTATCGAAGCCCACAAAGCAGCATTGGCAGCGATGTCACTTTCTTCAGATGGTCAATACTTGGCTACAGCTTCCGATAAAGGTACAATCATTCGGGTATTTGAAGTTTCCCTGGGACTGAAGCTTTATCAATTCAGAAGAGGGACCTATCCAACAAAAATCTATAGTTTGAGATTTTCGCAAGATAACCGGTATGTGTTGGCAACCCTGAGTTCAGGAACCGTCCATATATTCAGATGTGGCGAAGAAGAGGCTCTTGCAAACAAACTGATGAGGAAAAAGGGGATTCAGAGTTCGCTTTCATCATATAATAGCGGAAAACGATCCCCAATCCACATGCAAAATCCTCCTCTGCGTAACCGGATACGGGAGGAAGTTTCCAATCTGCCAGTTGATACCTTTGTTGGACTGCCAACAACTAGTCTTTCTGTGGTAAATGCAACCGCTTCCAATTCAAACGCCCCACTGGTTCATGATGATTTCTTTGATGATTTAGGCCTGCAAGATTCCGATTCTGACGAGGAATTTGAACCAATTGAAATCGCAAAGCATCGCAAACTATCATCGGGACTGGCGGGTCTGTTCCCGACTGACGATAAGGCAGAACCAATTGTTGATCAAACTCGTTTACTGGTGGCTCGTTTGATTCGTCATTCATCGCAAACTTTGGGACGAAAGGCTGCACAAAAAATGGGGGATTTCTTACCCCTGAGCTTCTCGCTGATCTTGGAACCAAACCGACATTTCGCCCTGATAAAGATACAGCTGGCTTCCAAGGATATTCGATTAATTGCAGCTTTGCATCCAGAACTTAATCAGGATACCGTACCTCAACTGTACTTGCAGAAAAAAGAGGATGGTGATGACGATAATTCATTGCATCCAGCAAGACTGGATTCGGCCCTGTTTGTACTGGGAGAATTGACTACGATGAATCTCTTGCATGTTCTTGTTGCTACGCTGGATGGTATTTTTTATGTATACGGATTAGATCCCGAACGAGGAGGTGATTGTATTTTACTAGAACAACACTTGATGACCTCCAAGGATTAATTATTTTATGGTTTAATGATATATATCTTTCAATATTTTGACATCACAATTTCAAAAAATTTAAATTTTCTGAATTGGTGGTAATTACAAAGGTGGATCAATTTTTAATTAACATTCTTTTTACATTTTGTAAAAACAATAATGTAAATTCAATAGGTAAATACAATATAGTTGAAATTTCAGATTATTTTAATTAGTCATTGATTTCGAATATACTTTGAACGTTACGTATTACACACCTACGTTTAATAAAGCATTTAAAAACATTTTGGCTTCAAAATTTAAACACGCTCGTTTTCATCTTTTAAACAACCCTCTGTACTAATAATTTAATATATTCAAGTAAAGGAAAATTAGGTTCCTGGTTAGTCTCTTAAAGAAAAAATTGCCAACCGCGTCAATAATCCTCTCTATAGCTCAGCTGGTAGAGCATGAGACTGTAAGCGTTCAGAGTAATCTCAGGGTCCCGTGTTCGACTCACGGTGGGGAGAATTCTTTTTGCACATTGTTAACAATTTCTAGTAAAGTTTTTCTTAAGATAAAGCAATAGAAATGGTGTTGTAACTTTTTTTATTTTTATTTTTATTTTTATTTGGAATTCCTTTTCATTTTACAATGCTAGTGTGGATTAATCTACAAATTCGTTTTGATGAGTATATTTATGATTGGTAAGCCTTACCATCGAACATCACACATGTTTCTTAAAGAGTAAAGATCAAGTTAACAATAGCAATTGATCATTTAATTAAAAACTGTTTAAGCAAACAATAACTTCCAGGAGATTCCACGTGTTGGTCAAAAGAAGTCCTCGCACAAAAAATCGCCACCAGAGATATTCGTAATGACGATAACAGTGACAATTAAGAATGCTGGCAAGACTCACGAACTTCAGCTTTCTGAATCGGATAATGGGGCTCAATTGAAAGCATTAATTCAAGAAAAGACTCTTATTCCCCCCGAACGGCAAAAGATTTTGGTCAAGGGCGGTAAGGTCAACGATGACACCCCAGTTAGCACCCTTGACATCTCAAAACCCATCATGGTATTAGGTAGTCCCGATAAAGAGTTACCTCAAAAACCAGTGGATAAGGTTGTTTTCTTGGAAGATTTGGACCAACCCATTCTGAAGGCAAATGAACCTTCAGGTCTCGTCAACTTGGGTAATACCTGTTACTTGAACTCATCTTTACAGGCGTTGTATCATATGGGAGATATTAGAAAAGCAGTTGACCTGTCCCAAGGTGGCAATTCTTCTTTGATTACTTCCTTGAAGGGTGTTTTTAATAAAATGGAAAAACGTGAAGAACGCATCAGTCCCCAGATGTTTTTAATGATGTTTAGACAAAACTTCCCTCAATTTGCCGAAAGAGGACAAATGGGGTATGCCCAACAAGATGCTGAAGAAGCATACCTGCAAATTTTGGGACTATTACGGGGGGAATTGAATCTTGATGATAATTTTAGACTTACTTTTAAGAATACTACCAAATGTCTTGCTATTCCCGACGAACCAGAACTGGTTAGTTATGAAGATGCCTATAAATTGAATTGCCATATTGATACCAAAGTGAACTTTTTGCGAGATGGTATTCTCAAGGGTATGACTGAAACCGTCGAAAGACAAAATGAAACATTAGGAGAAAACGCTGAATATGAAATCACCCGCAAGTTGACTCGATTGCCAAAATATTTGACCGTTCATTTTGTTCGGTTCTTTTGGAAGAGGGAATCTCTTGTTAAGCTGAAGATTATGAGAAAGGTCCAATTTCCTTTCGAACTTGATCTTGCAGAAATTTTGGATCCTCTGATCAAACAGGAAAAGATTGAAATGAGAGATAACTTGAGGAAAGTAAACAAGGATAACGAAGAAATTGTCAGAGATTTCAAGAAGCTGAAACGGGATCCAGGGTTAACTCCTTTGGAACAACAAGAAGAGGAAGAATTGAGAGTCGTTCTGATCAAACAAAAGTACCATGATGACATTCAACTGGTTCTGAAAGTAGATATTGATACTACTACGGAAAATCCTTCCCTGGTTTACGAATTAGTGGCTGTAATCACTCATCAAGGTGCCCTGGCCGATTCAGGGCATTATCAATCATTTGTTAGAGATGAAAATGGACTTGATTCCGATACTTGGTGGAAGTTTAATGATGACAAGGTCACCAGAGTTGACCGGGAAAAAATTGAGCAATTGGCCGGTGGAGGTGAACTGGACTCAGCTTTAGTGTTGGTCTACAAAGCGGCTGGCCTCGATTAATAGTTTGAAATCAATCTGATATAATCAATAGTAATCAAAAGATATTACGTCATCATTTCCCGAAATAGAAAAGTTTATTCATCCCAATCTGGAAAAACGGTACTGAATTGTATTTCACTGAGGGTTGACCCCATTAATCTTCGATCAATTATTAGAAACTAGTACACGTGAAACGGGTTTATTTTTCTGCAGGGCGGCAATTCTAAATAATTGGAATACAACGACTTGTGATCGGTAGTTATCGTCATAGTTACATTTCGCTTCATTGTACATGTAATTACGAAATTTTTTTTACCATTTATGAAGAGTTCACTGGGTAAACAATAAAACTGGGTATAGGGCTTGTGTCTCTGATACCCTACTTACACCTTCAAACGAACATGTATCCAACACAGTTGGATATTCCAAAGATGTCTCCTATAATAGTGGGGAGCATGCATGTACCCCACTAATGAAACCGAGGTATTCAATTGATCTCAATCTATAAATTAAAGACATATATAAATAACGTAACGAATCTGGAAAATTCAACTATACCAAAAATGACCCTTCAAATTAATGAAAACTTAACCGTTACCCATTTCATTGTCAAAATGGAAGATGGGAAAGAAATTAAAATTATGGCTGGGGAACCTGACTTGCATGTAAAGATGCCTGAATCTTCGAAATATGTCACTACCATCCATTTCAAAGTGACTGGTGCTGCCATCAAGGACTTCAAGTATAAACAAATCGTCAAAAAGGCTGGAATTACCTTCAAGTCCACTGAAATCGACATTGGTGACTATGAACCAAGTGAAACTGAGTACACTTTTGCTTTCCCTGAAGATTCAACTCCCGGTGGGTTCCTCCTTCGGGGCAGTTACCCCATTGTCCTGACTTACTATGTTGGTGGTAAGGAATTGAAGGCCATTGACTGGATTACTGAGGTCGTTTCCAAGTAACCCTTATGTGTTCTATAGTTAGGTAATTCGTATATCACCTTCGTATAAATGAAGTTTTACGTTTGATGCACCGTTCTCAGGGGAAAATGAATTTAAAAATTCAACCAATGCGATCACATAACCATTGACACTTACAACAGACTCATTCATGGCATCTAAAATTGTTAACCATTGCGGTTTTCGATTTCGACCTTCGCCCTTGCAAACCGCACAACCCTAAAATTACACTCTCGCCACCGCGCACCGGGATTTTTTTTGTCGAACTTACTCGTCTGATCTCTTAATACAATGAGTGACTTTCCTCCTAACCTTTCCATTAGACCACTCACTATCAAAGATATCGACCAATGTCTCGAACTTGAAAATAAGGGGTTTCCTCCTTCTGAACGGTGCACACGGGAAAAGTTTAATTATCGGTTGAATGTCTGTCCCGAATTGTGTCTGGGGCTTTTCATCAGAGAATTCACCCCTCGGTACCGGGCGATCAATTTACCTGGTGAAAATGGGAAGGCTGGTGGCGAAATCGATGAAGAATCCGATGATGAATCTACGCTGTTGCCAGTGAAATCTCTGGTTGTGAAGGAAACCTTAGTTGGTCAAATAATAGCCACCAGAGTGGCTGGGGAAACTATCACCAATGCCTCGATGGAATTACCTGACCCCAAGCTTCCTGGAAGCGGACACGTAGAAAATTCTCCTACCATCGGTGTTCATTCCGTTGTTGTTGATCCTGAATGGCAAGGAAAGTCGTTGGCGACTTTGTTATTGCACGATTACATCCAAAAATTATCAAACCAAGAATTGGGTAACCAAGTGGTCCTTATCGCCCACGAAGGTCTTGTTCCTTTTTACGAAAAGATTGGCTTTACCAATAATGGCAAAAGTAAGTGCAGCTTTGCCGGAGAGCAATGGTATGATATGAGTATTAAATTAATTCCCACTGATGATATTTAGTTACGAAGTGACGGCAATAAACGATAAATAATTATAATCCAAAATTCGATTCGCGTTGATCTATGCTATTGTATTTTCAATATACATGATTATTGTTGGAACTCTTTGATTTCGTTTTCATCAGCCACCAACCCCATGACGTTCAAGAACATATTCAAATTGTTCAATAACCCTTGCTTCTTGTATGCTCCTTGAGAATCCAGAACATCAATTTCCTTGGCTTCCTTCATAGTGCTGAAAATTTCATCTCTTACTTCGTCGACAAGGATACGTTGATGATTCAATTTCCCACCACAACAAAGGGTGGCCAAGAATTGCCAAATATAGTTATTGTCAACATCATCTTCGACATGAGGAGGGAAAATGGCAGCAATGCGCAGTTCCAAAGAGGTGAACAATTCATCGTAGCACAGTTGCCACAGAGATAATTCAGTGGCTGACAATCTTCCATCTCCAATGATCAACATCGCCCTACTTAACAAGGTAGTGAGCACTTGCAACCCGATCTTAGTAGTTGAAACAAAAGGAACATTATTGTGCTCGATCAAAATAACCAATAACCCAATGATTTCGTTAAATTTGAAATCAAGAACGGCATTCATCAATACCTTGGAGAAGGTCATCGTGTAGACATCAATAAGCTTGTTCACCAGATCAGGCACCTTTTTATCATCATAAATGGTGTAGCTACCATTCTTGACCACATTCAAATTTTCGAGATTAGACATTACCAAAGTGACAATGGTCAATACTTGTTCTCTAGTCAAAAACTTGAACAATCTTGGTAAAATCTTCAACCCCTTGTTGTAATTAAGACATTGGATAAAGGGATTGACTTCAGCTTCTTCATCACCACTCAGAGACAGCTGTTCAAGAACTCTTAACAGTTCCCATAATTCTGTGCTGTCAACCTTGTCCAGAGTACGCAGTTCCAGTTCAACATTCATCAAGTTACCAATAATAGTTTCCAAAATCAGCATAATGTCCTTCTTAGTATAACGCTTATTAGGTTCCCGAGGTGCCAGCATCAGGGTCGACCGTTCTTTCTTAAACTTAGCAACCAAGGGGGCAGCTGGTCCATCTTCAGCAAAAGCCAGTTCATCAATTGCTTCCAGCAGCTCTTGTTGCTTTTCTTCCTCTTCGATTTGTCTTTGTGCAGCCTTAGAGAAGATTTCAAGTTGTTGTCTTGGTTTCTTACCCAGACCAAAGGAAATTCTCCCCAAAGCACCTTCCTTAGCATATTGAGTTAACTTGGGCCGTTCCTTGGCAACAGTGACAGCCTTTTGTACTTGTTGTTGCATACGTTGCAAGGCAACATCGGCCCGCTTGTATCTACCACCCAAACGATGACCGGATTGATCCAAATAAGCTTGAGCAATCAGGTTATGTTCATTGGCAGGCAAACCCAGAGCGTTGGGCTTAGGGTGGATGACCTTGAATACTTGGGCATAAAAGTCTTCATTGTAGGGGTCCTCTGTTACGATTTGTGATAATTGGAATCTGGTGACGAAATCTTTGTCCTTGGGATTCATAATACCAGAATACTTCATAATCCGGGCAACCTTTTCTTGACGCTTAGCCAATTTCGCTTGTTGTTCTTCGGTCAAGTCTTCATAAGGAGTTTGGCCATGAGGCGAATGCTGCATGTTGGATGCCTTAGATTCCTTCGACCCTAAAACGGGAAATTGAGAAAGATCAGCAGGAGGAGTTTGGAGTTGCTGAATATTCGAAAGGTTTTGACCATGGGGTTGAGGAGCAAGTTGCTGAGGTACTTGCTGACCTTGGGGTTGGGGAACAGCTTCAGTTTGGGGAAGCTGATGAACAGGTGCTTGAGGTTGAACCTGGGGTTGTACCTGAGGTTGCGCTTGTGGTTGACCTTGGGGGTGTCCATGAGGTTGACCTTGGGGAGGTAATTGACCTGGTTGACCTGGTTGACCTGGTTGACCTTGGAAAGCAGGATACATCATGGGCATACCGTGGAATTGTTGAGGTACTCCAGGGTACCCACCATAGCCAGGAATAAAACCTTGTGGGGGCATCATATAACCCATTTGAGGGGGTGGCATCATGTAACCTTGAGGAGGAGGTGGGGGAGGAGGAACCTGGTGGCCACCTTGAGCTTGAGGCATCAGACTAGCATCAATTGCAGTTAACTGAGCTTCAATTTCTTCAAGAGATAAGATCTTCCGATCCGATCCCGATTCTACTGGGGGCAGTTTCCCCTTAGGAGCATTCGACGAACCCCAAAGATCTTCCATGAATTGATCATCATTAATGGGCTGGGCAGCAGCAGCAGCATAAGATTGATTGGTTTGAGGAGGGACAGGGGCTGCCAGGGGTTGTTGTGCACCCCCTTGGCTTGCAAAAGCAAAGTCTTTACCAATGTTGCCGGAAGTGACCCCAAACGTCTCGTCATTAAATTCATCGTCAGCTTCCTGCAACTTGTCACCTAACCCATCAAAGGTTTCTTCGAATTCGTACGCACCACCATTACCACCTTGGGCATGTTGAGGAGGTCCGTTTGTATCAAATCCAAAGAAGGACATGTTAGCTTGTGTAGTGAGTGAGGAAGTTTTGGTGAATTTTTTTCGTCGTCGAGTATGTGCAGGACGTAGGTGCATACATCTTGATTAAGATGATTAAATACATCTATTGATTTAGAAATGAAATACAGGAAACATCGAATGACATATAAATTCACTTTGAAACCATGAAACTATAAAAAGTTTAAACACGTTCATAGCATAATACGTAAACATCACGTGAAGTTTCAATGCGATTGGGGTTAAAACAAAATGGAATATGCTCTTGGAACACGCTGTCATCAAAGTAACACCAGTAAGGGTTGTCACCATTTTCAGGATTTATCAGTCGGTTCTGTTTATTTACCGTTGCGGTGTAGTGGCCTCCCTTCAAATTACCAAAATGGTTAATCACCCCACTGAGCTTGTAACATATCGTGGGCAGGAATTGAAGCACATAGGGAAATTCAATGGCAGTATCCAATTTATCAGTCATCGAGAACATTGAAAATCGGGATAAGTGAATGAATAATACTTTTGGAAACTTGACAAACGTCAACTTTTTCACACTGGTAGTATTTTTCATCGCCATTTGCTTTGCCCCTTTCTCTTTATTGGGACTCCGGGACCGTCTTCCTAATTTAAAGATCCCCAGCTTTTTGGGTGCAAACACTGGATGACTATCAAGGGGGTTTTCATGAGGTTGCTTACAACATTTGGGACAATTCCAAGCATTTTCCCCACTCAAAATTTCATCACTGGTAAACATGTGTAAACATTCTAACAAGTCCACCACCGGTTTATTGGTAGGAATGGCCAACGATAAAATCGTAAATGGTGAATACAGCGTCAGCTCAAACCCACATTGTCCACAAACAAGCTTATGTTGTACCTGGCCTTGAGAAATATCATGGATGGGACTAGTACCTTCATGTTCTAGTAACAGACGATACCATTTCAAGTATTCTTTCATATCCCGTTCGCTAATATGAATATCCCATTGGCGAACATATTCTCTCAAGATTCTTTCATAGTTCAGATCACTTAGTTTCGTTGTATCACTCAATTCGTCATGAAGCCGATCCAATACAAATAAAAGGAATTCTTGAGCATCCTGTTGTTCGTTTGGAATATCAAAGTCCGGCTTCAACTTGCCCACGATGCGTAAGAATTTGGTGGGGCTAACCGTTTGACCACCATGGTTTTCAAAGGTGTACATGAGCAGAGCCATTGCATCTTCCAACAACATTACATCTCGATTAGCGTTGCGATTTTCCAATTGCTTCACGTATTGGGGTTTACGGATGTAATTTTGATGATCTCCGTGGAAAATGCGTTTGAAAGCAGTGATTCCAAATAATAGTTGAATCGTCAGATTAATGTAGCAACTGGTTCCGAGATTCCTGATACCACAAATACTAAATTGAAACGATAATGGCGGCGGGGGTTGATTTGAATGCAACTGGTTAGAATGATAACCATTTACAGGTGGAGGACCGGTAAGTACATGACCAGGTGGAGCAATCATCGGGGGTGCTGTCATTTGATGCCCCATGGTAGGGGGAGGTGCAGCCATTGGTCTATATCCACGGTTGGTTACATCTTGTTGACCACCATGATAACCATTATGGTAACCATTATGGTAGCCATTGCCATGACCAGCATTACCGTTCACAAATGCCAAATTTCCGTTGGAAATGGTTTCAGGTCCATTGTATTGACCATGCGGTGGTGGGGCTGGAGCCATAACTGGCAGACGAGTATATGACCTTGGTGGACTCAGTGGTGGACGGGTATATGATGGAGTAGCATTACTTTTGGGAGTAGTAGATTGCGTATAAATGCTTTGTTGGGATTGGTTTTGATGCAATAATTGGGGGTATCCGTTTGGCATATCCTGGCTTCGGTCTGATGACAGATTCAGCAGAAATTCCGAGACATATGCTGAATTTGTTGGTGCTAATGATCTGGCTGGGTGGTATCCTTTTCTTGTAGGATTCCGATGAGGATGGATGACATATTCTTCCAATTTTTCCCGTTCAGGATATGGCGTCAGTGATGGCGAGCAACTTGTTGGTGGTTTTCGTTTAGGAGGCAGGGAGATCGAAATAATCTTTGCTCCTTCAGGAAGTGGCTTGATTTTCCCGGGGATCTTTTTCATAGGAACGGGGGCATAACTATTGTCAAACGTAGTGACTTTGGTATCTTCAATGGATAATTTAGGAAAGCGAGACTCAAACAGAGTTTCAGTTTCCGATTCAAAGGAAAATTGATTGTCTTCTAATTGGGGAGCCTCTTCTTCTTCTTGCTTGATATAATCGATATATTCATAAATCCAGGCATACAATTCTCGGACATCAAACCCAAGTACATGTTTCTCCTCCAAATACTCGATAATATATTCCTTAATCTCTGCCAGGTCCACCGTTCCGTGTTCAGATGTCAACGGTTGCCGTCGATCATAGTAATCGAAGATGTTAAGGTAGATGATAAAGTCGGGTTTATTTGTCTCGATAAATTGATCAAACCCATTGAAGTTAACCCGGATAAATGTGTTGATAAAGTAGTTAAACACGATGAATCCTCTAACGAAATTCTTCGCTTGGTTTGGACCCCGGCGTTCCACTTTTTCATTGAGCAGCACACAGTAATCGATAAGATCAAACAACAGTTTATGTCGCAACTCTGGATCGAGTTGTAGCGACCTAAACTCATTGTTGATCACCCTTAAATGCTGTCGTTTCATTAGCAAAGGTGTAAATGACAGGATGTGCTCTTCCTTTTGATCTGATCGCTCTCACTTTGTACTCCCCCTATGCGCGAAATCAAGTAACTGCTAAGGTAAACAAAAGTTATGGCAAGTTTAACTTTGGGGAAACTCGTGGACGGATGTTACGATTATATCATATTAAAATTACCAATGATAACTTCGAAGAATAGGGGTTAGTTCCCTTTTATCTCGTTTATGGTTACTGAACCTTTTATCGGCTTTGGACCCCAGATAATCTTGGCAATGTGGCTAAATAGATTGTTTTGTGATCGATGACCCAATTATAAATTTTTGATAAACTCGGAAATCCCATCAAATGATATCGTTACATTTGTATGGTAACAGGGCTGTGCCTCTTGCCACCAGTTTTGTCTTACCTGGTAATGGATCTTTCGTCCTGCATAAATGTGTTTGAATCTGTAAGGGACTCATGACCGTTTGCACAGCCATTATTATCACTAAGGTAGATTGCCCGATTAAGGTAAACGGTACGAGAGTAATGACTGTTATTATACCTATTTTCATTTCAGTTATGCATATGCTATTGTCATAAAAAACTAATCTATACACTTATCAGCAAATACCGTTTCAAACAGATTGAATAACCACTTCAGTTGAAACAGAGTAAGACCAATTGTTTTGGCCCTCAACCGCATATTACGATCATCAGTAATCAAAATACAGTATCGGAACATTTTGGCAGTTTTCGCCGTCAATACTACTTGAGGGAACCCTTCCCTTGGAGATAATGCCATATTATGACCTTTCATCAACTTCTTGCCGATCTCATCATGCTCATTTACAGCATTCAAAATCGTTTCATCAACCAGGGATCTCCAATTCAGATTGTTTTCAAATTCTGCAGTTTCGTTGATATCCAGAGCAACGGTACCATCAAATCGTAATGGAAGGATTTCTCTCGTCAAATACAATTCACGAATAATAATTACCAGCCGAGTAGCTGCATCGGCAATGGTTGCTTCAGCCAGTTTGCGAAGGGCCCGAAGTTCTTGGAAAACGATCAATGGAATCAGAACTTTAAATACCCCATTACGAACACACTTAAATATCCGACCGCAATGTTTTAACCAGATGTTGGTATCCAAAGTGATGTAGGTGATAGCCAGATCCATACGATCACCCAAATTACCTTCAACGTTATCATAAACTTCATAAGGAGGGGCGCCAACGATGGGAACAGGGGCAACCGACTCATTATATCTATACTTATAGCCCTGTTCCAAGTCAACATCATCGGCGTCTTCCTCATCAAATTCAGAATCAGCGTAAACATCAAGATCATCAACATCAATGATTTCTTCGCCCGTTTGAGAAGTTTGAGGGGTGCCAAACCATGCCCGGTCAATTTCTTGTGGCAGCTCATCACTAACTACTACCAAGTTTGGATCCAGAATAGCCTTAAGAAGATTATTTTGAACAAATCTTCCATCGGCAAGCAAAAATTCTTCCATGTAACATTGAGGATCAACCGAAATATTTGGGACATCCGTATTGTTATAAACAGATTGGTCATAGGCAAATGCTGTAGGGGTTCGAACCAATCCAAACAACGGATATTCATCAGCCAACGTACGTGCCAAAACTAATACTCTCACTATCCGAGCATCGCACTCTTCTTCAAAGATACGACGTTTGCGGGGATCACCGTTGACGTCACTGCCATAAGTTCCACTAATGGGCACATCAAATAAAGTCGGCTTGATAACACCAGCTTCTTCTAAATCGCGGTAATCGCCCTTTTCTCCCAGAACCTGATCGAACCAAAGAGTCCCCCAACACTTCCAAACTTCTGGTAAGAATTCATTGTTGTTGTAATAGGAGAGGGCTTCATCTCCCCTAGCGAGGGCTTTGGTGACCTTTGCCTGTAATTTGGGATTATTTTTGACAAATGCCAATAGTAAGTTGAGGTAGTTGATCACCAGTTCCCAGGGGAACAACTTGTTAAATAACCAGCTGAACATAGGTCTAGATTGAGGGAACTGTTCCACAGCATTACCAACCCCAACCAAGAAATAAAACCAAACGATGACATGCCCAGTCAGGGATTGTTTTGGTCCCACCAAATAGTGTGATAAAATTCTAATCGACAATTCAAGGACACTCTTATTAATGTATTGAAGGCAAAAGAACCAATCAACACTCGTAAGTTCAGCGGCAGTTACAAGTTGGCCATCGATATTAGGATCAGCATTTAACATCTGATTTCCTGTCAAAGTTGGCGTGGCTGCCACGGTAGATGCCGACAGTCGTGATTTGCGTTTTCTATCTTTTTTATCTTTCCTTTCCTTTAATGCTTCTGGAAGGAGGAAAATCTTTGCAAAAGGGTTTTTAGCATCGCCAAACCCTACTAAATGGTTGATGTTTGTAATAGCAAACAGTGGGCCTTTATTTGCCCAGAAATTCAATTTTTCCGAAGATCCCAGGGTAGATGGTGTTTGTTGCATCTGAGATGGTTGTTGGTATTGGGGATAGCCGCCAAAGGGAACTGGGGGGTATCCTTGGTCTTGTTGAGGTTGTTGTTGAGGTTGGCCGGCAGTCAGGTAAACCTCACGGGTGAAGAAATTATAACCGTTAGTATCGCTACCAAACGTAAGACCATATCTGGTTACCAAATCGATGCCATATTGGATTTGTGAATCATGAATATCTTGACCTTGACTCGCCAGGGCATCCCTTGTCCCGTGAATTGACAACAATACTTTATGGATCTTGATAAAATCAATAATGGGCAACTCTAACAATGACAATACATTCCGTTGGTTGCAGATATTTTCAACCACAAGTCGTAAATAATGGGGGGTAGGTACAAATGGGTCTCGGCAAATAACCAGCTTGCCGATATTTACTAATGCATCCAAATTATCCAGTTGTACAGTACAAGTATGATAATAGATTTTACCGTGACCATATAAAGTCTTCATCAGTACTGTATACCAATAATCGGCGGAAACCTTCCAATCGATGAATTTAGAAGCATAGAGGGCAATTGCCATTCTCAGTAAATCTCCCAACTTTTCCAGCCACCAACCTTCCATTTCTAGCACTGGATCCGTCAAGTTCAGAATGATAGAAAAACAGTACGCAATGAAACACAGGCAAATCTCATGATCGGAAAAGATAGCCATGATGTTTTTCAAAACTTCTAAAAACCCCACTACCCCATAAACCCACATTCGCCTTGGAATCTTGTATAATTCAACGATATTCTTGCCGGTTCTAAATTGATTGACGTTCACCAGGGGTTTAAGAGCGGTAACCAAAAAATCGTGGTAGTTGTTTAACAATGTAATATTATGGTGGTAAATTGTCCACAAATCATTTGATAGCTCCAGGGTTCGTGTCTGCAGGGCTTGACCCCCCGCACTTCCTTCTGGGTGATTAAGATGGTTGATCTTGATGGTGATTTCGATACAATGTTTTTGAACCACTTCCTCATAATTGACGATATTTTTATAGGTTTCTTTTAATTTGGTAGCCAATTCTTGCTCTTCATCCAGCATGGCTCTTGGCGCAGAAGTGGTTGTCGCCGCCAGCACCTCCGGGGTGGGATGGTCGTCTTGCATCGGCGTTGATTCGGTTGAGTTATGAGATTGATTTGTTGGCAGCAGGGGAATGTCGTATCCCAGGGGAGTTGGAGTCTTAAACCGTCGTTTCAGCAGTGGTGCTGGTGGGGCATACCAATTATTCATCAGCTGAGACTGAGGCTGAGGAGGTTCCGGACGCGATGGCAGTCGTTTGCTGGTAGCTTGGTACAGTGAAATACTACCTTGTCGTTTCTGTTGTTGTGATGGAGTCACGGGCTGAGGCAACGTATTCATCCACGAACGTCAGAAGTGGACGATCTAAATTCGTTGAAACAAAAGAACAAACGCGCAAGCCTACAGTGGGGGGCTATTCGCTTTTGCGAAGAATAGGAGACAGTAGAAAAACTTGTCTTGGCACAAAAGCTATTTGCAATGTTTTACGGTGGTATGACTGTTGTTCATTTTGGGTGGGCAGTTCTCCACTTGATCTAAATCGCCACCGCACTGTACCCAATTTTTTTGGAAGCCCGAGTTAATTGTGGTGATAAATGGTGTCACATCTCAACAGCAGAGGACGAGGACAAAAATCTCACCATTTCTAAATCTTGAGGCGATAGGATCTAAGACGGAGGATTTTAGGGCGGCATATCATTTTGGTGCCGTACATCGTATACTTCGTCATCAAAGTGCGGGTTATGAAGATATCATATAGTCAACCATGATGATGTCGCTTACCATCCGAAATCATGGTTAGTCATGAATCCACTATTATTGAAAGTCATATCAAAATGCCTCTCAATCAACTTGGATAATTTCCACCTTAAATGAACCTGCTGCCAATACTATATACCTACATTCATCGAGAAATTTGCAGCGATAACCAGCAGCAAAATGGTCAACATCAACAAATCCTCAGTATCGATCTTCTATTATGTGTATTTTGGTACAAATCCTGACGGAACAAAAGTAACCGGCTAAAACCACTACTTTAACTTCTTCTTGGGTCTCAATTGGTTGGAGTGACCACACTTTCTCTTTCTGCAGTTGGTAGCTCTAGGAGGGAGTCTGGCGTAACACTTCCGACAAATAGACTTGTCACAGTTGAACTTCGACGCAAGCGCCTTCAACGAGGGTTCAATCATTGTTAGCTAGTAGGTTGGAAAACTTTTCAATATGTATAAAATGGGTGCGCGAGGGTGCTGCGGGTATTAGGGTGTGAACCCTATATCACGTGCGATATCGAAGACATTCGAATCATAGAATCGTAGGAAAAGAAAAGGTTGTGGAAACTAAACAAGGTTCTATGGACGATAATAAATGTTATTCCTTCACATTTATTGGTCGCTGATTGCTTTTACCCCGATAACTAAGTTATAGTTGATCACGATGGTCGACGCAAGTGACCACCAACGTCAGCTATCGAACAAATGGGAACATTAACGAACGAAACCAATAGGCATTAGTAATATGTAACCTGTCGATATAATAACCTCAATCTATACATTTTGCTTTGGTGATGTGTTCTAGCCAAATTTCAGATTACTGCCAATGATTTTTATTATTTTGAAAATCTTGAAAACAGCATTGATAATGGTTATAATCAGTAATGCTTCTCATTAGGTGATGCCTAATAGTGTTGTCATTGCGTCTTAGTAGGATACCCTGGTATTTTGTATGTGCAAGGAAGACAAAGGTAAGAATGGTTAATGCTATAAATAATTAAGCATTGATTATAAAGTTTCACGGTTTGCATTACTTTGTTATACTTCTTCGATATATGAGTGATTTGACGTAGGTTTAGAGGTTCGCAGTCGGGGCTCGAACTCCTTAGGCATAGGATTAACCACATCTGAACCGCACGGCAAACTCGCTATACACCAACAATGCTGCAGTCGCCTTCACTGGCCAACCAACATCTTGGTGATGACACAGACCAGCCACTATCTCTGGTAGATGCCAATGGAGACTCGCAATCGCCTCAGGTAGAAGAGGTTTTACCTGATGTTGCCGAGCTGGCCCCTGTCGTTAATGCTACCCCAACTGTATCGGAACCGGAACTGCCCCCGGTAATTGATTACTCAATAGTTGAAGAACCACAAGCAGATATCCATATATCGATGGATGGTACCACTCCATTGATGGAAATTACGCCTCAGCCGGAACCGGACCATCAACCGTTGCCTGAGGTCGTCGACAATGAAACGAATGACAGTGATATCATCTCTGCCCTTAGTAACTTCCTCAACGTTGATGTATCGTCAATTAGCCAATGTAGTGGCAATGTTATTCAATCAATGGCTACCCGTTTGGGTGAATTTAACACCCTCACCCTGGAACTGGAATTTTTACGTCTTCAATTAGAAGCCACCACTCAAAAAAGTGAAAAAAGAGTTACAACTATCGAGACCCAATTGAAGAATGCTGAAGCTGAAGTTTCGGCTCTTAAAAAGCATCAGCATTCATCGGAATCTCAGTCCTTGGCAACCACCGCCGAACTCGAATTGATCAAGCAAGAATCTCAACAATGGCAGGCGAAATCTAATCTGTTACAAGCTGAAGTTTCCCAATTAATGGATGAATTAGATCATCTTCGGCAGCATTCACATACTCAAGCTTTTGAATCTCAACAGCAAGTGGATGCTGCTACCGCAGCCAAAGTGGAGTTACAACAAAGAATTAACCAATTGACAAAGTCATTGTCTGAACTGGAAAATGACCAATTTTCTAAGAAGTTATCCTTGGCCAAAGCCGAAAATAAAATCAAATATCTTGAGGACGACCTTAAATGGCACCACCAAGAGTTGGCTCAATCACAATCAAGATATGCAGCTGTGGTCAAACTGCATCATGAAGAGCAATCGACACAACTGTCAACGGTTTCCCAATTAAGCAACCGTATTGAACAATTGGAACAGTTAAACAGTGGATTGAAATCCAATATTGATGATCTTAGTTCCCAACTCAGACAAGAAATTTCAAAGGCAGCGGATGCTGAGCAAAAGTCGAAGACTGAACTTATAAGATTGCGTGATAACTCTGCCAGGGCCGAAGCAATTGTTGAAGCCACTCAACGGCAACTGGATCAAAGAAACGATAGAATTAAGGAATTGGAGCAATTTATCGATGATACTAAACATCGAACCGATGAAACGGTTTCGAAATTGAAGGATGCTACAAGCGCTCAAGCTCAGCGCATTGCTGAATTAGAAGATAAATTACGCCGGGCTGAAGAAGCCATTTCTCAAGATATCCAAAGAGAAGCTGAATTACCTGCTCTTACCGGTGGGCTGGCTCTCATTGCACTGGAGGGCCAAATCTCGTTGACGGATCTTTACACTGAATATTCTCATTTGAAGAAGCAATTGGTGATGGAAAGGTTCCAAAAGGATAAGTTGTCGCATCAGTTATCACAATTCGTCAAAGAACTTGAAAAGCGGAAGCCTCAGTTGCAAGCATATCAAGAACAGGTGGCTATGTATGAGAAGCTGCTTTCTGACATGACTGGTAAGGTCGAACTGGTGCGTATTGACCTGGAAGAATCTAAGCGGGCGTGTCAGAGATTACGCTCAAGATTGATTTCAAAGGAAAATGAAGTTATTGCTGCTCATAAACTCACAAGAGATTTGGGTCGTCAAGTTTGCTACTTGCTTATTCATGGTCGTGATGATAATGTGCCATTACAAGCTGCCGAACGCAAAATTGTCGACAAAATCATAGCTCAAACCAATTTGGGTGATTCCTCTGAATTATCAGATACCGATTTGTTGATTTCCTCGAGGCTCGTTGACTTTAAGAACATCATTGAATTGAGAGATCAAAATGAAAAGTTGTTAACTCTGATCCATGAGCTTTCTAGTCAATTACAGGATAAGGAAAACCAAAATGTTGATCTTGAGCTGAAAGCCATTGATGAAGCTAAAGACGCCATTAGCCTGTTACAAGGTGAATTAGATTTAATGACTACCAAGTACGAGGCGGTGGTAAACGAAAGAGATGGTTTAAAGCAGATAAGGGCAACTCCTACGGAGGGTCTGATTCTTATTCAAACAAATGCTGATCTTAAACAACAAGTGGCTTCAACTCAAAAGGTTCTTGATGAGTTACGAAATGAGTCAAGAGCTGTGACTACCAAATTACAAAATTCCGTCCAAGCACTTACGACGGACAAGAACCAACTTGAATTAGATTTGTCTCGTGCTCAGTCGGCTGCTAAATTGGCTGAAACTCGTTTGAAACTGGCTCAAAAACAACAACGTAATCTTGAGACAGAGTTGGGTCAATTGACCCAAGAAATTGGATTCTGGAGAGAACAATCCACCAAGCAGGAACAAGCTCTTGTTACTAAACTGAATCAATTGCATGAAGCTGACAAACAAGTTGCCGAAGCAAAACTTAAACAGCACCTGGCGATTCTGGAAAAGAATTACTTGAGTCAAGAAGTGGACAGATACAAGGAGGAATTGGTAAAGTTGCGGGCCGACAAGACCCAGCTCCATGAGTTTGTCTCAAATTTGCAAGATCTCTTGAAGGAACGTGAAGCTCTGGCTAAGCAACTTAGTGGTGACGTGTCTCATGCGATTAGTCAGTATAAGGATTTACAAAAAACCCTTGCTGATAGAGAAGAGAGGGTTACTTTGTTAGCTCAACAAACAGAGTTAGCTCTCAAGGCACAAAACGCCAAGGTTGATCAAGTTAATGAAATCTCACGTGCTTTATTAGAAGCTCGTGAACAGTTATCAGCAAAGCAAAATGAAATTGATCAATTAAAGCGCAGTACAGCCGTCTCTTCTGTCCCTGCCGTGAAGCCAACCAATCCAGAACCAACTTCGGATGACTTTGAAGTTCAACAACTTCAAGCTGATTTAAGAGCTGCTGAGGCACAAGTTGAAGAATTTTCTAACCTTGCAAGAGCGAGTGAACAAGCCCTTGTGAACACCACATCGCTGTTTGATCAGTATAAGCAAGAAGCCACGTCTAAAATTGAAGAGCTCGAACAGCAATATGCTAATGTTGAGAAGGAACGTGCTCAGTTGGCTAATGAATTGACCGCACTTTCAAAGAAGTTGGATGATGAAATTACCCAGAATGCAACTGATCGTTCGCAATTGCAACTTGAAAATGAACAGTCGTTAGCAAAAGCCAGAAATTATGATACGATGAAAGCAGATTATGAACAAAAATTGGCTCTGGTTAGTGCTGATGTTGAGGTCCAACACACTTTAGCTCAACAGAATCAAGATAAATTCCAAGCTGAATTGAAAAAAAGTGGTGAGCAAGTGTTGGTTATTACCCAATTGCAAGCTCAAGTTGATGATCTCAGAACTCAGATTGAACAGGCGAGTCGTGAAAATGAATTGTTGAAACAATCTTCAGCTGAGCACTCAATTAATCTCAATCCTAAAGTCGATGAAGAAGTTGAAAGACTTCAACAAAGAGTTCAGGAACTCCAGGATCATAACCAATTATTGTTGAACCAAATGGAATTAAAGAATGATGGTAATACAGCTGGTAACGATGGTGAAGAATTAGTGGTTTACTTGCGTCGGGAAAACAATCGTTTGCAAGCCAAGTTATCTGTTCTGGCCGATGAAATCAGGGAGTTATCATCTAGAGTGGCTCAACTCGAAGTTGAACTTTCTCTGGCAAAACTGGAAATTGAAATTTCTTGGAATCGACTGAGCAAGAATGAATTGACTGTTACCCAAGAAAGAGCCAAGCTTGCCGATCAATTGAATCAAATTAATATCTTAAGAGAAAGTAACACTACTCTTCGGAATGAAAGAGAAGCGAAGTCTTCGAAGATTAATGAACTCACCAAGCAATTGGCAACTGCAACAGTTGAACTTGACCCCCTCAAAGCCAAGGTTGCTCAGCTTACAACAGAAATTGATCAAGCTCAGTTAAAGGCACGTTTGGCCGAAGAAACTGCAGACAAACTTCGGGAAGAGTTGACAATTGTTGAAAAGAGTGCCACTGAGGCCGCCTCGACAGCTACTACAGATTTGGAACAGCAAATTACTGCTTTGCGTGAAAAACACCGAGAAAGAGTCGTTCAAGCGAACACAAAACTTTCTAATCAAAACGAAGCTATTGGACGGTTGAACTCTCAATTGGAAGAAGCTACTGCTAAGATTTCTGCCTTGGAAAAGCAAATTCTGGAATCACAAGTTGACAATGATATTTCAAATGATAGTAAAGTTTCTGCTGATCTTGAACAATTGAAGAAGGATCATCAAAAGGAATTGGAGGAAAGGGATAAAGTCCGTTCTCAACTTGCAAATTCTGAAGCGCAACTTAAGCTTCAATTGGAACAAACCACCACTCAATTGAACCAAGCCAGAGAACAAGCACAAACTCAAATTGACCAAGCTAGGGAGCAAACCAAAGCCCAAGTGCAACAAATGTTTGAGATGAAGATGCGAATGTTACAGAAGAAGTTGGATAAGTTTACCTCAAAGGAATCGGCTCCCGGATCGACAATCTCGTCTAGACTTGATGAGGGACCCTCTACATCTGTTGCGCCGACTTCCGAGATTGCGGGGTTTGGTACAAGCGCACCCAACCATCCCTCCGATACAACTGATACGACTTCATTCGGGGGATTTGGAGGACAGAAAAAGCGTCCATTACAAGGACAAGGACCGCACCCTACTAAAAAGCAAAAAGATTAATTTAATTAATAGTAATATCGACATATATATATATTGATCTTTTTTTTGATTTTATTTCGGAGTAACTACGTCATCGGAGTTTACTTTAATTGACATCCGCACATGTGATAAACATGAGAGGGGAGTGCGAAGGTATGAGGTGACACGTGACTGAATTTAGAACTAAAGTTATATAAAAACACCCCGCAATTCCCCCAATCAATACTATATGGTTCTATTATATTGGATTGTTGGTATTGTTGTACTCTTAGTTGTTAAGAGGGTGGTCAGAAAAGTACGGGAGAAGCGGTTACAATCGAAACTCCATGCTACACCAGTAACTCAGGAGATTAAAGATCCAACTGATGGGTTCCTTACGGGGTTGGTAATGATTTCTAGGAAGCTATTTTCTGAAAAGAACAATCTTGATAACATGAAGGAGAATTTTGAAAAATATGGCACTCATACATTCAAATTGAATGCTGCCGGGATAGACACTATCATTACCAAGAACGATGAGAATATCAAAGCTGTTGTTGCTACTCAATTCAATGATTTTGACATTGGACTAAGACATCAATTTTTGCTGCCGTTATTGGGCGACGGTATTTTCACTTCTCTGGGGGAATATTGGAAGCATTCGAGAGCGATGTTACGTCCTCTGTTTTCAAGAAGTCAAGTTGGTGAAACTCAATTGTTTGAAAAACACGTCCGCTTGTTACTTCAACATATACATGCCAGTAAGGGTGAAGTGATCGATTTTGAAGACTTATGTGGGAGATTTACTCTCGATGTCGCTACTGAATTCTTATTTGGACAGCTGATCCATCAATTATATGATGACAAGATTGGAATTCCTCCAACTAAAGTTGATGGTTTGGATGGGTCCGTTTTTGCCGAAAATTACAAGGAAGTACTCGAGGTATTATCCAGACGTTCCCAATTAGCTCGTTTTTACTGGGTGTTTGATTCTCCTAAGTTTAGAAGTCGTATTAAAGGATTACACGCCTTTGCCGACTACTACGTTGATATTGCCTTGAAGGCATCACCAGAGGAATTGAAGGAGAAGAGTGAACAAAGATATACCTTCTTGTATGAGTTGGTTCAGGTAACCCGCGACCGGAAGCTTCTTAGAGATCAATTATTCAACATGTTATTAGCAGGAAGAAACACTACCCTGCTTATGTTGACATTTTTCTTCTTAGAAATGCTGAGAAGACCCCACTACTTTGAACAAGTCAAAACAGAAGTTCGAGGTTTATATGGAAGCAAGGAGGAAAGTCGTATTGAGGAAATTACTTTTGAACTGTTAAAGAAGACGAAAATGTTGAAGGCGTGTCTCGATGAAACCCTCAGACTTTATCCTTTGGTGTCGACCAATTTGCGAGCGGCTACCAGAGACACTACCTTACCAAGAGGTGGTGGTGTCGATGGTAATGACCCTTGCTTGGTTCCTAAAGGAACGTCGGTTGTTTTTTCAACTTTTTATAACCAGCGGAATACATCGTTCTGGGGAGAAGATGCCAATGAATTTCGTCCCGAAAGATGGTTTGAGGAAAAAAATCGGAATGTAGGTTGGAATTATTTACCGTTTTTGGGGGGGCCGAGAATTTGTTTGGGTCAACAGTTTGCTCTCACTGAAGGTGCTTACTTTATAACAAGAATCTTTCAAGAATTTGATCATTTGGAAAGTTGCAACGAAAACTACCCCCCCAAATTGGACGTTTTCACGACAATAAAGCCCCATGATGGATGCTTTGTTAAGATCAAATAGGTAATGAGTTTACGTCATCATTATGCAGTGTACCTAATTAACACCGAGTAGGTGAAATTATCTCACGAACAGGGTGAAAAGTACGAAGATACCAGGACTTACGTCCGACTTGAAACAACCTACTCTACATTAACATTATTTTCAACGTCAGAAGTGGATCAAGGCTAAAAATCCCTTTTGTTCAAAAAGAAAAAATTGAGCAATGACAATTGATGAAACCCCTACCAGAAACATGCATCATGCTTACTGCAGGAGCTTGTGATGAACTGGTCGGTTTTACTAATTATCGTTTCTCGCTCCTTTTGAAGGTGCCAAGCGTACGTTTATGATGACTGTAGGCTGTCGTATCTACTATATTCCGATATCTGATATCAAAATCATTTTACACCAAAGGAGGCACAAGGTCGGGATTGATGCCCCTCCTCGATAGATGTCGAGGGATCTATTGTGTTGGCATTTGTGTAATTCTTGTCAAATAAGATCATGTTGTAACCTCATCTTTCTGGTCGGTTATGAACTTCCAGAACGACATCAGACATATTTGCAGTAGCCGCTCGTTAACATCCAATAATGCCATCGCAGGAGATCGATTGAAGTCACTTGCCGATAGACAAATTCCTAACCACTCCTTTAATGATTGTTTAGATTTATTGTTCATTGTTATATTTTGCCTCTTCGGGATTTGCCTCACAGGAGGCATCTGCTTGATTGTGTTAAAACTGCTGTTAACAATTGCCGTCTTGTTAAATACGACAGTGAGGTAGCATATCGCCCAATGCTGTAATTGAAGGAAATTTCGATACTGCATATCATCACCATTGTGAAAGTATTCAAATTTTTATGAAATCAGCCTCGATGAACAATGAAAATTGCCTTCTCTTGATTTGCCCGGTTATCAGAGGTATTGTTTTTATTTACGGTTATTGTTTGTAAACTTAATCTTTGGACAAGATCATATATCGCTTGGTTTGTTAAATAATATAGTCTAAATTTGTAGATGCCGCCTCACCGGCGTAAAGTTGTCGCCTATTATGTGGAGGTGACGTTTAAGCGAAGGTTCGCAGAGGCAAGAAATTTAATTAAGGTTACAAACCGTCGGCCAAATTCCCCGAATCAATTTAATAAAGGTTTCGCCAAGTAGTCCGATTTAACAGAACTTTGTGATGGGGCTTACCCCTTACTTCTTAAAAAAGGTAAATTCAAGATTCATGGTAATTATCATCATTGTTCCCAGTCTGTAACCAAAGGGGATAGATTTATCATCCATTGTTTTTCAACCCTTATTAATTTCTTTTTCTATCCATTTCAATCTACTGTGATTCTACTATGGCTTCGAGCCTTATTACTTTCTGTCGGTTTGTTATGCGTACCAAGTTGCCTTACATATTGTACTTGAGGCGTCTTCAAAAAAATATTTTTTAAATAGTCTAATTGTTACAATTGTAGATATATAAGTTGAACGGCATCAGCAACATTTGCAAGTATTAGCCATGCTGTACGGAGAGAAAGTGGGACACTATGAAGATACCGTGGGGATTCATGGTAGTCCGAATTCTACTCTGATGGGTGATGACCAATCTGAGTATACTTTAGAGACTATCGAATATGGTAACCGTTTCCAAAGATTTGTCGATTCTTTCAAGCCTGTTGATTTAGAATCCGAAGGTATCGATACCACTGGTATGTCGGCATTGGAGAAGCTGGTAATTGCAACTGCCCGTCATCCTTTGGCTCGTCGGTTAAAACTGAGACATCTTCAAATGATTGCCATTGGGGGGTCTATTGGTACTGGGTTGTTCGTTTCTTCTGGTAGTGCCCTTGCCAATGGGGGTCCTGGGGCTGTTTTAATTGGTTACATCATTATTGGTTATTCTCTTCTTTGTGTGGTTAATTCTTTGGGTGAATTATCTGTTCAATTCCCTGTTTCTGGGTCATTTAATTCATACTTTTCAAGATTTATCGATCCCACTGTGGGGTTCGTTCTTGGGATTCTATATGCTTGTTCGTGGTTAATTTCATTCCCTTCAGAATTGATTGCCTTTGCAATGACCATTGGCTACTGGAACAAAGACATAGACCCAGCAGTATGGGTATGTATCGGTTGGGTTTGTATTGCTGTTGTTAATCTTTTCGGTGTTCGTGGTTATGGTGAAGTTGAATTTGTACTTTCCCTATTAAAGATTCTTGCAGTTGTTGGGTTCTTGATTTGTGGTATTTGCATTATCTGCGGTGTCGGTAAGGAAGGTTATATCGGGGGGAAGTACTGGCATCATCCTGGTTCGTTCAATAATGGGTTTAAGGGGGTGGCCACGGTTTTCATTTCTGCTGCTTTTTCGTTTGGTGGTATTGAATTGGTTGCTTTAGCCGCCGCTGAAACTGAAAACCCAAGAAAGTCCCTTCCTAGAGCTACCAAGCAAGTGTTTTGGAGAGTTACTATTTTTTACATCCTCACTTCGATTATCATTGGTTGCTTGGTTCCTTACGACAATCCTGACTTGCTCGGAAGTGATGACCCTACTCAACAAATCGCTGCCAGTCCTTTCGTTATCGCTATCAACTTGGCGGGGATTCATGTATTACCTCATATCATGAATGCCGTCGTATTAATTGTGTGTATTTCGTTGGGGATTTCGTCTGTTTACGGTTGTTCTCGTACGTTGGCCTCGTTGGCTGTTCAAGGTCTTATTCCTGGCATTTTTGGGTATATTGACCGTGCTGGTAGACCTTTGGTTGCCATTATGACTTGTTCCATTTTTGCCCTTCTCGGTTTCCTTGTCGACCTGTCTTCCGAATCAGAAGTTTACACTTGGTTCTTCTCGGTTTGTCTGCTTTCGTCATTCTTCACCTGGATGACTATTCTTATTTCCCATCTTCGTTGGAGAATGGCTCTTAAAGCTCAAGGTCGTTCCACCGATGAAATTATTTTCACCTCCCCTATGGGCTTGTGGGGTGACATTACCGGGATTCTACTCTTTTTATTCATTATTGCTTGTGAGCTCTACATTTCTGTCAAACCTGTTTATCTTGATGGTGGCCTGAATGCCAAAGATTTCTTCCAAAATTGTTTGTCTCTTCCACTTATGATTGTCATGTACGTCGTCCAAAAGACTTACACAAAGACTTGGAATAGAATCAGTATTCCTCTTGAAGAAATTGACTTGGATACTGGTCGTCGTGAAATCGATTTAGAAATCCTTAAGCAATCCATTGCTGATGATAGAGAAGCCCGGAAGAATGCTCCATTCTGGGTAAAAGTCTATAACTTCTTCTGTTGAGCAGAAGTATCAATTTAATACTACGCATAATAATTACAATATCGGAATGTAAGTTTCACACACTGTAAAGACTGCAAAAATACATTAACAAAAAAATTGGAAAAATAAAGGGGCGAGCTGGGAATCGAACCCAGGGCCACACCCACCCTAAGGGTGTATCATACCACTAGACCACACGCCCGAATTGCGAAAAGTTTTTTTGAGAATTTAGACAACGGTTTGGACATAATGTTGTTTATGTAATATAATTGCACGTGTTATCTTAAAAATTGTATTAGAAAATATCTACTGTATTTTAGGGGTTTGGGTTTCCTTATTTTTATATTTTAAGTTGACTGAAAAGACATCTATTTAACTAAACTGCGTGGTTAAACTCCAGGTATTTCTAAAATATATAAAATTTTGACATTATTTGAATCTAAAGTTCAATTCCCTCCCTCAACCTTAACATCGAAGGTTAGCTTCCAATATCAGCTATAGAGGACTACTTTTAGAAAATACTTGATCACGTTTTATTTCTTAACTAATTTTTTCATTATTGTCATCACCTTTCATCAAATAAACATCAACGATCATCGCTTAAAATGAAGCGAACGAAATAACGAAGCCCAGCAAATATTTCCATACCTTGAGGGACAATATATTTACCAGGAAGTAAAAACCCATGCAGACCAGTGTCTCTAAGTTTTATTTGATAAGCCCAGTAAGCCTTATTATGGTACATATAGTCCAATGCCAGTCCCGAGCCAAGATCTGGAATCAGATCGGAATCTTTATCGATGCAAGCGGGCAATACCGAATAGTATTTACCTGAATGCATACGGATGGTTTTGGAAATACCATATGCAAGTTCAATCAAATTCTCTTCATCTCTGGGTTGGTCATTACAAGAATAGGCATAGGGGTACAATACTTCTTGGGAATAAGAATGTAAATCAATGTAACCAGCAATGATGTGTTGGTGATTGCTTTCATTGAGATAGCGGTCCCAAATTTTCAGTTCCAAAGCTTCAAATGGCACTTCTCCAGAATATTCTTCTCCACATGGCCATTCTCTCAGTTTGGTCCAGTGGTAATCAAAGGAATGGTCGATATCAATACCAAAACACGACTCATGCACCGTTTGTTGCCGATTCTTACGCCATAATCTATCATGTTCCCAAGTGTATACATAACCATCTGGGTTAGTAACGGGGAAAAATACAAAATTGATTTTGCTGACAATTTCAGAATGGGGATCCTCTTCATAGGAAAGAATAAGTTGATACAACAAGTAGAGAATTGAGGAGGTCAGGATCCATTCTCTAGCATGAGTTGTTCCCGAAAACACTACCGTCTTCTTGTCATCATGATCGACACCTTCAGTTGGGACACTAAAGTGCACCATTCGAATCGGACGATGCTCATAAGTTTCACCAAGATCCTCAATAGTAAGCACTTCAGGATATGATTCTTGGAGCATTTCTAACCAAGAATAGATGGTGGATAACGGCCGGTAATCCTTGAAGAAAATTTCCAGGTCGCCAGCAATCGTAGCTTCATCCATTACCATCGCCTCTTCTTCAGGATAACTCTCGTAAATCTTCTGAGGCAAGTCATCTATCATTACTTCATATTCAAATTGAGGGACTTTTTCAATAATTTTCTCAAGATTTTCGTCGTCGATTTGGATGTCGACTGTCTGTCTGGAATTATCCTTGCTCCACACCAGGAAGTTGGCAAACTGCTTAAGAGCATATAATTGCGCCGGTCCTAATTTATGGTAATTAGCACGAATGACCTTTTGATGGTATTGGTTCAAGTCAACCGGCCATAAGTTTGGGTCGACACTCAGATAATGCATTTTGACATTTTCAGGGGCTTCATTACCAGTAAGATGCTCAAATATTCCCATGGGTATTTGCAAAGCCCCAGCAACACTGAAAATTTGAAGCAAACCTGAAAGCTTCATCTTATCGACGTTATTTATTTAAAAATGGGTTCCAGTAGATATGGGTGAAGTGGGAGAGTGCGCAGAGTGCGGCTTGCTTCAGTCTCCAAGTAAATTGAAACGAAACGATCATGGGATGTAATTCTCTAGTTTATAAGAGGATATGAGGCACTAAGCGGTAACCCCATTTTCATTTTAACCATATCATCGTATTTGGTAATAGGTCACAAGATTGGTGAGCCCCGCCCTGCAGGAATGACACATGTTGATGATGATAAGCGCTCATTGTGGCTACCATTAAATCAGTCCATAATGTCCATATAATAATGTCCATATAATAATTTCTATATAATAATGTGAAGGGTTGATATATGTTACTATCTATAGTTTAAACTTACGAAGAAATCTCCTGCCGTTCTCACTTGGTATTAAGTTGTATTTAAACCTAACCAGACCCATGAACATATTGCTTTTTGAGTTTCGAATATCTATAAAACGACTTCTTAATAATGTAATTCGATTATTAGTCTCGCTTATTTTATCGTCCCCACATAACATCAAACCCCACAAGGATTATGTAACGGCACGTGCTTGCCACAACCTATTTTATTTATTATGTGGAAGGGTGATAATTAATAAGAAATCAAACCATGTCGTTTGAGGAAATTCCTGAACTTGATCTTCGAGATGCCTTTGATCCCACCAAAAAGGATCAATTCCTTAACCAACTTCAAAATGCCCTCATTGAGGTGGGGTTCTTCCTCTTGAAGGGGACGCTGGAAGCTGGGGTTGGTCCTTCGAGAGAAGATTTCCAAACAATCAAGCAACAAGCGGTGGAGTTTTTTGAATTACCCGATGAAGCCAAATTAAAGTGTGAAATGATCAATTCAAAGCATTTCTTGGGGTATTCTAAATTATCTAACGAGGTGACGGCCAAACATGCCGATTGGAGAGAACAAATTGACCTCGCTACGGAATTGCCACCTCCAAAAGAAGGAGAGCCCCTTTATAAAAATATTGAAGGTCCGAATTTATGGCCCGATGCTACCTTGGTTCCAAATTTTCGACCGGTGATTGAGAAATATATCGACGACATGGGAACATTGTCCAGAGTGATGACGGGGTTGGTTGCCGAAGCCATTGAAATTCAAGATGATTCATTTAACAAATTCTTTAAACCTGTTCAACAAGCAAAGATGAAACTTATCGCTTATCCCGATCAATCGTCCCTCGTTGGCAAAACTGCGGTATCTATCGATGATACTCCTGAAGGTCAGGGATGTGGACCCCATCGTGATTCCGACTTTATGACCTATATTTATCAAGCAACCCCCCACTCCAATTCACTTGAAGTTCGAAATTATCAAGGAAAATGGATATCGATCCCATATGTTGAAAATGCGTTAGTGGTTAACACCGGTCAAACAATCGAGGCCATTACCAATGGAGTATGTAAGGCCACTATCCACCGGGTGATAACACCAAAACCAGGACAAGGTACTCGACTTCTGATCCCTTATTTCCAAACGATCGATTTAGATGCATACAAGGTGGCAGTGACCGATATCCCCGCCAATGTTATCGACAAAACGAAACATCGTGATGAACAGCATGCAATCTGGGGATATGACACTGGTTTTCAATTCAAGCCCGATGTGTCCAAACTGCCAGTAGGAGAAGCAGTTTTCAAGAACAGAATTAAATCCCACCAAGACGTGGCTAAACGATGGTATCCTAATATTCTTCAACAAGTGCTTCTGGAATATTGATTTTATTCACTATTTATACGGTAATTGTCCAATTGACGTTATTACTTTTTAGGTTCTTCCTTTTTGGCATCTTCGCTACCACCACTAACTGAGTGGTTGTTCTTGATTTCATTGAAAAGAGCCTTAGCCTTGTCTTGGTTGGTACCACCCTTATCAGAAGCGATCTTGTAAGCATCAACAGCATCTTCCTTCAACTTGGCGGTATCAACCTTGCCATCCTTACCGGTGTAAATAGCTTCACCTTGTTTAATCAAATCGTCCAAACCCATATTGTTTAATAAAACTAGCAGCAACCATAGCTTTTATAGTGGGGAATTCTTGTCAACGCCACTATCAACATGAAATTGGTTATATGCATATGCAGGGGATAATTTTGATGGAAGATTCAATATGAATGTCAATTGCGGTGGGGAGGGGGGGACTAAAATCATTTATTTTACAATTATGACAACGACATAGTCATTTCTCTTTAAATTCAACAGTTCCATGATTTTTTTAATAATATTTATTTGTCAACTCCCCAGAGTACATTCTAGCTTCCCGTCAGTGAAAACCAGTATATATGTACCCATCCACCTCAACAATGTACCACGACTAAATTGAGAATGGAATGATATCCAGAAAGGGTTCAATCCGCCATCAATTTATCTTCTAGATTAAAGTTAGCGGCGTTTATCATCTTTAGTTAACCCTAATAAATTCAATTTATCCCAATTGTACTGTTGTGAACTATAACCACGTCTAATATGATGACAATGTCGAACCGACAACAATCAAAATGCTTCATAGCGCCCTACCCCTTCCTCACTTGAATTACATGAACGAATCAGAATTGGGAATAGGAAAATCACGATGCAGAGAAATTAATGGGATTCGTAATTGGTTGTAGCGTTGTTGGCCTGACAACCCATGTGGTGATTTAACCCCAAGGTAATCGAAAATGTCGATTCATACTCCAATTTGCTTGCCAGTATACTTTGTCGAGAAATATAACTGACCAAATTCTCGCTTGACTTCTTGTTCAATTTCATCGCTGTCTTCAATATCAACGGTTAAATGAGTCAATCGATGAAGACTAGCTCTTGTTAAATATAATTGCACGAATTTTGGTGTCGTCACTCGCCATTTAACCAACGATAACTGCTTCAAGTTGGAAAAATTATGGGTCAATTTATTAAACATTGACGGAGACATCGACCTGGAACAAACCACCACCAATTTAGTTAAACTTGCGAGCTGTTCATCAGGATTCATCAAAAAATCATTTATCAAATGAGAATGGGCAAAAGTATCCCCAGGCAAATATTCTAAATGCAAATCTTGTAAAAATTGCCCGGGGTTAAATTGAGATAATAAAAATGGGTATTCCCAAGAACACCCCACGAGTTTTAAATTGGTAATATTGACAACTGCCACTTCATCCTTATTCCAATTAAAATGATAATCATAAAGATCTAATGTTTGTAGACAAACAAAATCATTAAGAACATTTAAATTAAAGAATCTTGGCAGTCTAGCGGGGGAATCATGATATAACGAAAGTCGGGTCAAATGAGGAAACCGCCGATATCTTAACCAAGATGCCAGATCTATCGAATTGACCATCAAGTAGGTTAAGTTGGGGATATTTCGAAGAATGGGAAAGATATCAAGATTCCACTCACAATACAGGGAACAATTAGTAATCCTCACCCGACGGATCAATGATGTATTAGGTGGTTTAGTTTTAAATTGATTCCATTCACCTTTTATCCGGCTAAAGATCATCGGCGACAACCATTGTCGCATGTCATTTGAAGTGGAAGATAAACTAACGATATCCAACGGTGACACATTAGAAAAAATCACCCCCCATAGCTCGTCAGGGAGACTCATTAGTCGACTTATGTCTTTACTTTCTTCTATTTCCATTATTGGTGTTGGTGGTGTATGTACTCCCTCAAGGGTGGAGGTCACTGTCATACGGTCATGAGAGAGGTTATCATGACCATCCCCTGATCAATTTCCTTGGGTGTGGCGCGAGGGTAATCCGAAGTAGAGGATATCCTAGAAAAAGAATCGCTTTATGGTATTTTGTGGAATAACCAAGACAGGTGAAAATTTAACCAAAATCAGAATTAGTTTACCATTATTCGATGGTTGTCGTGTTTGTGCTAATTAACCCCCATCTGCCGATATGCGATTTTTATCCCCTCACTTAGATATCCCAGAGCCGCATGAAAGTAGATGGCTTAATCGAGATAATTAGCGTATGACTAAAACACTAGTAAATATGGATGAGAAGTATTTACACCCGGTTTTTCACCGACTCTAAATGGCTATCCCTTGATACATCCCCTTGTCGGTCATCTTGTGTGTTCGGGCCGTGATTTCGAGCGTTGCAACACTGAGACTTCAATTTTCTTGGCGTAATTTGAGCCTACCTATACATCTACGCGTGAAACAGACTTGTTTACACCACGTTTAGTTGTGTATCATCATGTTGACCATAACCAAACCCTGTGGACGATCGACGCTGGTGGTTTACCTGTCGGTAGTTCCTGTGGTCATGGTGATGATGGCCGTCCTTTTCCTACGATACCTTGGCCTCGAAAAAATAAGATCATTCCTGCCAGGATGGACGAGCCAACAACCATACCCCCTGCCACGAGTGCTAGGAAGATGGGAAGGGTGGGATCCCATTGATCGTTTCACTTACCAAGACAATATGCCCAAAATGTGGGCGGTAGTGATGGGATTTATGTTCGTTACCCTGGTTGTGATTGAGTTTTAGTGCCTACTACCATCAACAGGATTGATTTATATCTACAACTTGTCACACTCATCCCTCCTAAGAGCCCTCCCCATGCTATCATCATTAAGCAACTGATACCCATACCCTTTAGAACTTTTTCCCTGCATTTCCACATTCATGTTCAAACGTGATGTTTACTGGATTTATATATACCAGATCGATAAATATAAACAAAAATTATGTTGATAACTTTCTACCACTTTTCCTTGGTGTCCCAGATCAAAGTAACTGGGCCATCGTTAACTAAGGCGACGTCCATCATGGCACCAAATTCACCATCTTTAACCTTATCTTCTCCCAACCCTTCTCGAAGTTTAGCTAAGAATTCATCATACAATACTATGGCTTCATGACCTTTGGCAGCTTTATGGAAGTCGGGTTTGGTACCTTTCTGAATCGTTCCGTAAAGGGTAAATTGGGACACCAGTAAAATTTCCCCTTGGATGTCAATAATCGATTTAGCCCAAGGTTTACCATGCCAAGCCGTCTTTGTTTCTGGTGGATTAGATAAATCTTCAAATACTCTTAACGAAAGAAGCTTTTTCAGCATTTTGTTGACATCTTCAGTGGTATCGGCTTGGGTGATCCCCACAAGTAACATGAGCCCCTTTCCAATTCTGAAATAGTTAGTACAATATTTTCAAACCTACCATTAATAATACTTACTGAGAAATGATTTTACCATCCACCGTTACCAGGGCTTGGGTACACTTTTGAATTACAACTCTCATCGATGAAATGTCGCGTGGATGCAATGAATAAATAGTGGGGCATGTGTGGGGGGCACCTTGAAATTTGGACTACACCATAGCCATTAATGTTAATGCCAGTTATTTATATTAGGGCTTAAAAAAGTAAATCAGATCCATTAAGATCTCAGATTGCAACTGAAGGTGATTACAACATAATGGCCACTTCAGACCTTTTCTGTGATACCCACTAATGTGGAGTACTTCTAAGAGATATCCAAACTCCCAACTGGGTGTCAATCTTCCAGGGTGGAGTCTTTACCAACAGAAAATCATTCAAAGATCAATTATCGTGTTTATATGGGTAATTAGGCAAACTTGACCATTTCCTGGAATTGGAATTCATTGACTTCTTTTTGACTCTACTCGATGTCTTCATTTGAAGTAACTAAATAAATAACCTATGTCCCTAAAAATTCTTGAATTGACCGTTTTCGTTATCAACATCTTTTTGACAACATAACCATATTCCCTAACATATTGTGGGTAATGACAGATGAAGATTTATCCACCTTATCCATATAATGTATCATAACCAATATTATAATAATGTTAAACCAATTTTACAAATTTTGCTAGTATTTTTCAAGGCTGGATATTATGGCATGTCTTGGAAAAGTTATTTGGTTTGCTTCATTCTCTAGAGCAAATAGACAAAAGAGTTCGACAGCTTCACAGCTTTAATCTGTATATTATCTAAGAACGGAGTATCTAGCCCATAATCGGCTATACTTGAATAAATCAATACAGTAATCCTTATAATTTCTCTACAGGGTAAACGAATATGTGTTGTATATAATTCGGAGTAAATTAATACAAATGGTGGTTCAAACGTGGGATATCAAAATACACTGACCGCAGGGGGTTCTGGTATTGATAAGTTGTATCCTGTAATCAGGCACGTGCACTATCTATGATAATAGCACCCGAGTTCACTCTTTTACAGATAATCTAGGTATATTCTCCTTCTTGGAATTGTTGTGCGAAACTCGGGGCTACCATCAATATAACCATACTACGATCCCTGGCCGTTATCTCAAACGGAATAAGTGCAGGACTAATCGGGTAGGCGGGTCCATAGACACAGGCATTGTAGCGGGTCTTGGACACAGGCCTAAATCTGACACCATATTTTCATATGTGCAGTACAATAGATTTGAATTTGCCCCTCTAACCGATATTATCGTCAGCCACAACTTACCTACCATACTGGAAGTTACCGTGGGCGTACTCTATGCTACTGTGAGCATTTTAAAACCATGATTTTATACAACAATATGGCAAAAACGCTCCCGTGTTCTGCCGGTCTAGTATAGTGGTTAGTACGATTCGTTGTGGTTAATCTACAAGTCCGAATAAACCCAGGTTCGATTCCCGGGGCCGGCAAACGTCTTCTTTTTGACGGTTCTATTTTTTAATTTAAATATTGCTTCAGACTTTCAGTTTTTGTGTTTAATTTTTGTGGTCTTGTACTTCATATATCTTCAATTCATTAATTTTAAATATATACCACTACGATTATAATTCATTGATATCAATTCTGCTGCATTAATCTTGCACTTCATAATGATGCAGTTACATCCGTGGTTATTGAGTTTGCTGGGTAAACCTGTTGAAACGAAGGGTAGACGACTCCCCAGCAATTGCTAATATCCCTCAAAATGTCGGAGAAATCTTCAGCTTATCACATTGTTAACCGTACAACCTCTCAAGTCTCTTTGAACTTTCCTTAGCTCTTGATATAACTAATTCTTTGCCAAAGACTATCTCCTTATTAACACATCGGAGAGCAACAGGAGCTTCTATCAGCGACATGGTGACATGAGCATAACCTTTTTGTACAACAATATCTATCACATCACCATACGTCAGGAAAAGCATATAAAGGACATGTTTAGCTGTGTTACGATCGACTTTGGTATCGATACTCTGGATATAGAGTGTTGTAGTCAGCATTGTAGATTCCATGCGCACGACCGCTCCCTTGTGATGCTTTGGATAATTATCCATTAGAATTAATCTTTCTAAACTTTTTCTATATAAGAATTAATAAATCGAAAGAATCAATAGAAATTTCACTTTGTTTTTAAATGGGATCACTGCGCCATTTTCTGTTTTGTGTCAAATATTTTTCGACCCAAATTCCGGATGAATTAGATCCGAATAATTTTTTTTAAACTATGACTCGGTTTAAAAATTATTTACTTATTTTACCTCACATGCTACTAGAGTTTATTGTTGATGCTTGCCTTCCGATTTGTCACATATCATTTCACCTGACCAACAACCTCAATCATATGTTGCGCACTCCCCAATAAAAATTTAAGATATTTCACCCCTATCTTACATAGACACTTAGCATGTCTCTGCCATTAAACGCAAGCTTGCTAAGACTCAAGCTCCTTGATGCTCTCCGACTGGGGGCTACCGACAAGCTTGATGAATTGTACCAACAATTGGCACAAATTGCTACCACTACAGCAACGACCGACGTGGTCAAATTGAGAGAGACGATCTTGCACTACGCGGTCCAAGTGGCACCATTCCAAACCATCCAATACATTATTGAAAACCCTGAAAAGTTTCCTGACGTTGACATTAATGGTCAAGATGATCAAGGTAATACTCCTTTGCATTTGGCAGCAGCCGCTCTGAGATTGGATGTGGTCAAGTACTTATTGAATTTGCCGGGAATTAATGATACTGTGATTAATTCAAATAAGAAACAACCCGTCGAAGTAGCTAAAGATGTCAATGTGGCTCAATTGATGCAATTCGAACGGGCAAAGTTTGTTGAAGCTCTGGCGGCTAAATTAAGACAGTACTTTAGTCAAAGAGATTTTGCAAACTTGGACAAGCTTCTCACACAAAACCCAAGAGCTCTGGAATTATTAGATATTAATGGTGCCGATCCGGAGAGTGGGAACACTGTTTTACACGAATTCATTAAGAAGGATGACGTAAAAATGGTAGAATGGATTTTAAAACATGGCGGTGATCCATTCAAGCGAGACAAAAAGGGTAGTTTACCGGTTGAACTCATTTACAAGGGCCAAAATCCTCAAATGAAAAAGTTACTCAAAGAGGCAAGCCAAGAGCAAAACATCATGGATCCGGTTATTCAAGGTTCAGGGCCAGGTACTGCCCTTAGGAATGTTGCTATTCCCACGTATAAAGGTTACTTACAAAAGTGGACAAACTTTGCTTCCGGTTATAAGCTTCGTTATTTTGTTTTGGATACATCTGGGGTGTTACTGTATTACGCCACTCAAGATGATACCGCTGCCAATGCCTGTAGGGGACTGCTTAATCTTGGCTATGCTCAACTTCACTTGGATTCGTCTGAAAAATGCAAGTTTGAAATCTACGGTAAGAACGGTATCCGTTGGCATTTGAGGGCCAACCATCCTGTGGAAACCAATAGATGGGTGTGGACATTACAAAATGCCATTACTGTGGCCAAAGATGGACTTAAGCGCCGTCAACCTCTGGGTCTCTCCCAACTTCAACCTCCTCCCCCCAGACGTCTGTTTGAACTGGAAAATTCGCAAACCCTGACTCAAACTACTGAGCTGGCAACTAAACGGTTAAGACGTAAGATTAGAGTACCTGGCCGTCGGAAGCATAAACGTACCACTTCACAAGCACTGTCTGTGGATAACGTCAACTTCACGAGGGCTGCTTCTGAACAACCCGACTGTTATGAAGGAATGGAAGACTTTGATTCTGATACCGAAGGTAACGGAGAAGAAGATGAAGATGTTATTAACCAAGACACTTTTGCTCTGGATATGCAACTGGTTACCCGGGCACTTGAAGTTGAACTCGCCCTGTTGCAAGAATTATTCAAATGTATGCAAAACCCTGATGTCAAGGAAGCAGGTTCGCGGTCAGTATTAGCAATTTCAGAACTCATTGGTAAGTATCATTCGTTGGTGTCTACTCGTGATATTCGGGTTAAGAAACAATTAGAACGTCAATTTGAAGTTAATCGGTTGTGGGAAAATCTGATCCATCAATTGGAACAAGAAATGCAACAAAGGGATCAAAAACTTGTTGAATTTGATGGTAAGCAAAAGCAACTTAAGAAGTTATTCCGTGCTAAGCTGGCCACAGGTGATGGAGCTGATTATTCTGAAGAAGCTGCGGTTATTTTGCAAGATGATTCCGACGATGAGTTCTTCGATGCCCTGGAGTTTGAAGAGGATGATGATGGTATCGACTCTGAAGAAGAAGAAGAATTAGTTGCACCTCGCCCACCTAAGCCGGCAGCCCCAACTAGTGGAGTCCATAATGAAAGTGTGATTAAGAAGGATCTTCCAGTCTCACAAGGTGCAATTCTGGAAAAGCCAGCTGCCCCAGTTGAACACTACATGTCACCACAAGCAATGGCAAGGAAAATGAAAGATTCGGGTAACGGGATCACTGCTCAACAACCTACACCAACAGTGGATGGAACTGCTGCTGGTAATCCTTTACTTGAACCCAAGTCTCATCACCACCCGTATGCTCAAGTTCTTCAGTCAGCTGATCATGGGATCGAGAAGACTCATCCTTCTCCTGCTGTAACCGGTGCCGCAATTGGTGCTGCAACCGGTGCCGCAACCGGAGCTGCAGCTGGTTCAATTGTCGCCACCGAAGATGGATCCCATGTTTCCATTGGTAGTAATTCTTCTGCCAACCATGTTGCTCACCTGCTTGAAGGCACTGACGCCAATGTCGGTGACCTCGAATCCATTCCCGAAGGAAAGCGCGTCCAAGGTGGGATCCAGGCGACAGAAACCAAACAAAAGACACCTACTGATTTTGGTCCTTGGGCAAACGAATCTCAAGCAATTGAAGCACAAATTATTGCCGATGAAGGCCTGTTCCTTGGTTATGAAAATCCTCCCCGGACTAAATTGGCTTTAGATGAAGATGATAGACCTAAGGTTGGTTTATGGGGGATTTTGAAATCCATGATTGGTAAGGATATGACTAGAATGACTTTGCCAGTTCTGTTCAATGAACCGCTGTCGTTGTTGCAACGGTTAGCCGAAGACATCGAATGTGCCTACCTTTTAGACGATGCTGCCAAGTTTGATGATTCCACTTTGAGATTATTATATGTTGCCACATTTGCAGTGACTGAATATGCTCTGACAATTAATAGAATTGCCAAACCTTTCAATCCTTTGCTTGGGGAAACTTTTGAATATCTGAGACCGGATAAAAACTATCGGTTGTTTACCGAACAAGTTAGTCATCATCCTCCCATTTCTGCTTGTCATGCCGATTCTCCCAAGTGGACTTATTATGGGGAAAATGCCGTCGACTCTCAATTCCGGGGACGGTCGTTTGATTTCACTCATTTAGGTAAAATGTTCTGTGTGATTAGACCGGACAATGGGGTCAAGCTGGCCACCGGTGAAGTTGTCGATAGCGAATTGTACTCGTGGAAAAAGGTTAACACTTCCGTTGTTGGTATCATGTTGGGAAATCCCACCGTTGATAATTATGGTTTAATGGAAGTTCGGAACCATACTACCGGTGACGTTATCCATGTTAATATGAAACAAAGGGGATGGAGTGCCAAACTGGCCTACCAAGTTAGTGGTACTTCAATGGATGCTCGGGGCAAGCCCCAATGGGCTATGGCAGGGCACTGGAATTCAAAGATTTATGCCAAGAAGGTCGACCCTAATAGCAATGATAAAAAGGGTCAACTTGAGCCATCGTCTGCAACTACTGACCAAAAGGTTCCAACGGATCCATACTGTGGTGGTAAGTTTTTGATCTGGCAAGTTGCTCCTAGCCCTAACGTTCCATTTAATTTAACTGCATTTGCAACTACTTTGAACAATCCCGATCCAAAGTTGTTGCCATGGGTCGCTCCTTCGGATACACGATTGAGACCCGATCAACGGGACATGGAGGAAGGTCGTTATGATGAAGCTGCCGATGAAAAACACCGTTTGGAAGTCAAACAAAGACAAGCCCGTAAGGAACGAGAGGAAAAGGGCGAAATTTACAAGCCATTGTGGTTCATTCAAAAGGTTCACCCTGTTACTGGCGACAAGTACTGGGAATACAATGGTGATTACTGGAAGCTCAGAAAGGAGCATAAGTTGAAGGGAACTACCGATATCTTTTGAGGAGTTCACAATGTTTCATAGAAGTTTTAGAAAATGTATACACATTGCCAATTTCATAATCAATTCGTTATATTCGTAAATAAAGTTAATTAGTCGTAATTCGTTACCATTTAAAATTCCATACCACCCAAGGTTACTTTTATATCTTCATTCTCACCTTTAATTTGGTGAGCCAACAGACCAATTACGTTATGGTCAAAAAATTGCTTATACCGTTCAAGGCTTGAATCCTTCATCACTGGCTTTTCGCTCAAAGTAATGATTGAATTAATAGAATTCAAGTTTTCATTGATATACCGGTATTGCTTTTTAGCTTGAGAGTTAATGTAGTTAAGGTATTTCACCGAAGCTTCATTATTTCTCAAAAACTTATTTGGATTGTCTGAATCATCCAATGGAGATTCCAGACGAGGGGAAAACATCTTTGCTCGTACACCGAAGTTGCTTCTTGTATCAGCACATTGTTGACATTTACATTGGTTCATCGTCGCATCGAAAAATTCCGGAACAGATGCCAACCAATGGTTAAAGAAATCTGGCAACACAATCAGCTTTAACCGAGTAAGTTGTCTCAAACCCGTAGTCAATTTAGCAAAGCTAAACTCCAGTCTCGCCCCCAATGTCAACTTGTTCAATTCGTTGAGATTTAAATACACCTGTTCACAATTGGAAATCTTGCACCAGAAATCAGGCAGTTCCAATAATTGTTGAAATTGGTTCATGTTCAGTGTACTCAGCTTGGTATTAGTATTAATCAACATGAAATGCTTCAAATTGGGCAAGGGAGGCATATTGATAAAAAATTGTAAAATGCAATCACAATCATGATGAGTACACGATAATTTAAGTTCCAACGATTCAAGTTGATCAAACGGTAAAATACGGCTCATGGCTTCAAACTCCAACAACGAGTTATCCTTGTAGGAATGCAAGTTACAAATCAGCAAGTTCTTCAAGTTGTTAAAGGGTTGCGGCCCTTCAAAGCCAGCAAAGTACCGTTGAAATTGCGACGTGGCCAAGGGAGTAGTCAAATACAACAGATCCAAATTATTAAAATTGGCCAATACCTTAGGCAGAATCAGTTCAACCTTGGCCATTTGATGGTTCAGTCTTTCAATAAAGATATGCAATTCGCGTAAGTTAGGGTTCACTGGTAATTGATTAAGCTCGGCATAGTTAAAGAGCATCCAGTTATGCAAATTGTTAATTTTATAATTAACATGAGTTTGGTCGACACAAGAATCTTCGATGACAAACTTGGACGTATGCTTAAAGATGTATTGGTTTAATGATTGATGGATTCTCAAGTTATTCAAGTCATAATTTATAACTGTCAATGGGTGATTAGGAACTTGATCCCAAAGCCATAAAAGCTTCTTATAAAGACCAGTATACGACGTCAGTGCCGACGGGTCCAGTTGGGTTTGAATAATCAATCTGCTGGTGAAGGCAATGTTGAACTTCAGTAATTCTTGGCAAAATGAATCGAGACGATCAAGGGAAAGGGTCAGGTAGCCCTTCTTTTCAATGGGTTGATTGACAACCATAATCCTCTTATAAAGACGGCGGTTAACCAACACTCTAAATGTGGACAGGGTCTTGGCTAAAGCCAATTGGGACAGACGGTCACTAAAGTCTAAGACTCTTTCGACAACTTCTAATGGTAACTCTAGAATTGGAAACATTGCGGAAGAACTACATGAATTACGGTTGTGTCATTCTTTATATAAGATCCAACCCCCCCGCTGTTGTCATTGCCGAGTTTAAATTTCTTTTCTTGCCAAGGGTTTGTGCATAATTATGTACAGGAATGTTTAGGGCGGACAACCGGGCACTAGGGACTACCGGAGCAAGAGAAGAACAAATACAAGTAGAACGAGACACGCCATCTAAGAACGACAACTTGGAACCAAAGCTTTGCTGATAAATTACAATGATTTCATTGCCAACTTTTCTTCCTGGTTTATTAGTCATCGCCACACTCCAGTAATAATTCGGACATTAAGATGCGTCAATTCCATCGGAGAAATGGAAGAAGCAGCCAAAGTATGAATTGTGACGAATGGGGCAAAATTCACAACCACAACTGTAGCCACAGACGAGGCAAGTATATTCTAAAAGCCACATAACTACTAAACAATGGTAGCACATGGCTTGTTTAATTGTCTCATGTTTGCATTAGGAAATCGTCTCACGGGGATCTGGTTCAAGGACGGGATGACGCATGTACCAACAATCCACGTGAACTCCGAAACCTGGGGGAAATTCCACCTTACATCAAAGCCCAGACCAAAGTAATCATTATTGCCAAGAAGGGGTGACGTTGGGATGTTATAGACTACTACATTATACATGATGATCATTTCTAATTATAGAACGTTTTGGAACTTTCTAGCAAAATCTTCAACTTTAGTGGTGTGGCATTTTTAGCATCCGCCTATAACCACATGCGACCTCAAGCGGCGTGACAAAAAAAAATGCCAGCGAACAAAACACGGCACTGAGGGGAGAGGCAAACTGGTAAGCGCGAGCGAGGAAAATAGCATAATAGCGCCTAAAAGAATTAGTTGACTAAATTGAGGAGAAGCCACATCCTTTAGACCGAAAGGAGCCGCTAGTCCCAACCATTTTAATTTCATCGTGTATGGTGTTCACAACCGAGACCACCTAAATTAGCATTCCACAAATAGCAAATAGGAGTCCCGCCCGAGGGTACAGCTAAATAAACTATATTACGTGTTTCCTGTAATTGTTCAAAACTCATGTCCTTAATAATAGGAGAGATGACGGAACAATGTGATCTTCAAGTTTATTCTAAATCCTGATGTTTATCAAATATTGATTTGTTATTGAGTGAATTCGAAAAATAATTGATGTTTATGGGCATTGTCCCAAATGGCAACCAAGTGTGATGATTTTCTGCGAGGAGCACTCGCACTCTCACACCTCTATCTCAATGGTATCTAGTGTAATTCTAGTACAAAAGGCTACCCCTGAGACTATTACCCAATTTCATGACCAGCTACAGAACGAACTCCCAAACATAAAGGGCAAATGGCACTTTTCTTTTAAAATCTTTCGCAACAACCCATGTGCAGTTGATGAAGCTCAAGCAGATCATGATCAAGTACTGGGGGAAATCAAATACCTTTATAACCTAACTCCTAGTTACCTTAATGATTGCTCCATTACTTTAATCAATCGGAGATCGATATGTGTTGCCCCAACAATAATTGATGAAGAAGAAGGCGGAGCAAATAAAAAAAGTCTCAACTTGGATGAAAAATTGACGGTCCCTTATGAACATTTAGCTGATGGAGCTACCACCGGTTTAAATGATCCATTTGACGTGTTTGTTGGCCAAAAGTTGCAATCACTTTGGACATTGAGACAATTAGTCAAAGGTGACGGCGGTAATATCTACGAGTTGGAGAATGGTAACTTATACATTAGAACGAGTAATGTATTTCTCCATGGGAATTTTCGAGGATTACTCATTCAAATAGATTTGAATAATCAATGCGTTAATACTCGGGACCCTCCATTCTTTCAGCAAGAGTTTAAGAAAGTATGCGAAAGATACAAGATCCCCGAAGGAACAATGCTGTGTGACGTATTAGATAAGAAGTTTTTGGATAAACAAGGTGATCTATGTCTTCAATATGCTGATATTTTAAATTTCTGATTATCGAGGATAGTTATAGACTTGGGCCAACAATAAAGAGGGTGTCAATAAAGATTTTGTTACTATACAAACAAGATCACCGTTAATATATAATTAAGAGTTTAGAAATCCAACATCACCTTCTTAGGGAACACTGGAACCTTTGGAATTGGAATGGGATCCATCAAGTAAATATTACCATCATCATCCAACCGTTCCCGGTCCCGATCACTCATATTGTGAATTTCAACCAAATGAGTATTGATAAAGTCAATCAATTCAACCCATTGGTGTTGGATTTGTATCGCTTGTTCACGATGATGACGGCGAAGCAACCCTTCGATTAAACGTACTGCATCGGGTTGTTGCTGTTCTAACCGTTCAATTAATCTTCCAACTGATTTGATCAAATATTCTTCTTCGTAAATGGTACCCTTCCGACCCTTGGCCCGTTTACGCTCTTCCCGTTTTCGATTCTTTGCCGTTTTTCTCAGGGCTCCCGTCTTGGCAGTACCCGAGGTTTTACCAGTATACCGAGTGAAGAATGATGGTGCCGTCAGAGTTTCCAGAGGAGCAATCAGCACATCATCAGCAGTATCTTGTTCAGGCATACCATAGAATGCAAAGGGATCTTCCGCCTTCTTTTCCCGTAATTCCCGTAACCGACGAACTTGGGAATTCATTTGTTGTTTACAATCAGCTAATAATTCAGCAATAGTACCAAAGCCTTCACCCATTTGCCCATCAACAACCAGAGTTATCAAGTCATCATTATTGGTGGTCTTGGCCAATAAGATAGCTTGGTCAAAGTGGTAATGCTTACAGTACAACTTAACTGCGGCTTCAATATTACCAAGAATATGCCGCTCAATTTCAGCAGCTTCAACGTATCGATGATCAGCTTCAAGACTAACCACCAATTGTTGGGCAGTATCCTTCAATTTGGTAGAATCATCACCGATGAGAGAAAGGGCTTCTGACCATCTCTTGGCTTCAATATAATCTTCCAATGCTCTATCATTGATACCCAAGTATTCAAACATAAGAGCTGCCTGATCAAATTCTTTTTGATCGTGCAAGTAATCACCATATAATTGATAAACTTGTTTAAGCCGAGGTTGATCATCATTATAAATGGCAATCCCTTGTTTATAAAGCAGGTGTTTAACCATGTAATCATCGAATTCTTCAGCTTCACCCAATTCATGTAGCCAATTCAATGCCTTGGTATAATTCTTAAGGAAATCATCAATCAAGAACTTTTGACGAAGTGGCAGTTGTTGATGCAAATTTTGTAAAAAGGGAAGATATTCCTTAGGATCCATTTGAGAATTTTGCGCCAACAAAAGTGCCAATTTAATGTCATAAATCGACAACAGCACCGAATATAACTTGTAAACATCCTGTAAAAAGCACAAATGACTAACAGCCAGTTCTCTCTTACCTTCATCTTCAAATGACCCAATCAATTTGAGTACATGTTCATTATTAGGTGGCTTTTGACAGGCATAGGCAGTGACGATGGTTTGTAAGTAATGTTCTTCAAATTGAGGCTTTTCCAAGACTGCTAGTAATGCTTCACAAATACGATTAACCTTGGAGTTATCATCTCTTTCTCCGTGGCGTTCATGTTTAATAATCCGTTTTGTGCCTTCCCCTTCATCAATAACAGTCGACAGCATTGGAGCGGCTTCAACCACTTTCAGAACCTCTCCATCATCTCCCCTTGTTTCTCTATACTTGGTTTCCGCCACATTTTCTTGGTGTAAACACAGCACGAACAAATCCAAGTACTCAACCTTACCCAATTGTTGGATGAACAACTTGACATTGGACATGAATAAGTCAGGGTTATAATCATGTAAAATATCCAAATCAATCCGATGAGTCCGACAAGCCATAAATGCTTTAAAGTATTGTTTTTCATTAATCAACTTCCGAACCGCAGATAATACCATAATTCTGGGAGAAATGGTCTCTAAATTACCCCGTTGGGCTTCAAGAACAACCGAATACGTCGAAGGAATTGTGGTAACCAAAAACAGACCTCTTTCAATTGCTCGTACTCTTTCATCATTCAATTGACCAAAGTTGGCATTAAACGTAGTAGCAGCATCCAAATGAACAAAACAAAGCTGAGATTGAGACGTGGTAAATAACAAATGACTTTCCAGGACCTTTAATGAAGTTGCATTGTTACAGATTTCGTGATCACCCACATAGAGTTTTGCCAGAGCCAGAATACCAAATGCCAATTCTCCGAGAACCTCAATTTCCTTACACAATTGAGGAAACTGACAAATAAAATTGGAAGATCCTTCAGCATCATAGGTGAAAACCTCACCACTTACCATTTCCACTGCAAGGGCGGTCCCATCGGCGGTCGCCTTGACCAAAACTGCCTTACCTGGTAAATCAATCACATTGGACATGGAACCATCAATGTAATATGCCAATGAGGTATGGGTTGATTGATCAACAGCCACAACAACGACATCATCTCCGATGAAAGCTACTTGTTTCGCAAATCCGGGGATGAGGTCTAAGCTAAGTTCAACCGTAGGAGCTAATGACTTTGGTGTGTGTTGGGCATGAGTGATATGAAGTTGATTTGTACCAATGGCAGCATAACGGTTACCCTTTTTGTTGGTAGCCAAATCAACGATATTTTCAGCGATGGTGACTTCTCTAAAAGCGATGGGAGGAGGTACATTAGCCACAGATAAGGGCGTGATCTTGATATCCTGACCATCAGTGAAAAGAACAGTACCACGATCAAATTCCAGCATGGTAGTGACCCCAGTACGTACGGTAGTTGCCAAATCAAACACCTCAAGTTCTTTTGAGGTCACGACGATGAATTGCAATGGTTTTTCTGGATGCCAATTACAGAATTGAACCTCCGAATCAAATCTGAAACATTGCTTTAATGACCAGTGGTAGTTTTTAACCGTCCACAATTGGACTTCATCCTTTAATTGGATCAAAAGCACTTCTGAATCACATGACCATTTCATGGCGATAACTTCGGTTTCCTCAGGATTAAGTCTCAGGTTAAATTCGCCATGTCGAAGACCATTACGTTCATAAAACACCACATCAAGTACCACTTCACCTTCGTCGTCGATATGACGTTGGGTCAGGGCAATTAAAGACCCTTGCGGTTTCCAAGCCAAGTTTTGTTCAAGACCATCTACGGCTTCATTTACTGAATCGAGAATACCGTCTCTTGAAAATACTCTGATCACCCGGCGGTCATAGTTTTCATTAGTGTCTTCGACAACCACCGTTTCCACCGTGGAAACGGCAAAATATTCCCCATCACCCCTCCAAGAAATTTCACTGGTTCCATTATCAAATGCAGACAAAATTCCTCGTTCAACTTCATTAACGGTGGGATCTCTAATGACTTCTCCTTCTTGAAGACCAGCATGTTTGAGAGCTTCCCGTTCACGAGCAACGGCCCCCCGACCCTTGAATTGGGTTTCTTTCTTCCCCCAACCCACAGAAACGTGTTTGGAGTCCGAGATCTTGATATCATTGTTATCTAATTGTTTATCACAAATGGGATCATCAAACAGTCTTGGAAGTAAGAGAAGCTTATTTTCGTTGGTGACCAAAACGATGATTTCTTCATCAGGGGACCATTGAGCTGCTTTCAATCCACAATCAATCAGACCGATGATTTCGACCAGAGTTTCGTCGTAATGTTCCCCTGGGGTATAATTGGCGATCACCAAATCCCCATTAGCAAAAACAAACACTAATTGATTCCAATCATCGAAATGAACGAATCTTAATAACTTCAGCGGGGTAGAAATGGGGAAACCAACGAGAATAACGGTGTCACCGGTCTTTTGGAGTTGCTGCACTTCAACAACGTCTTCATTTGAGAGACAAACGGTGATGGAATCTGTGACGGGGTCAAATACCAGAGCAACCAAAGGTAGATCAGGATAGGTGAGTGACTCTGGAACGATCTTCCCCCTATTTAATGTAACAAGGTTCTTCATTTTGAAGCACTGTTGGAACGAATCGATCGCGCGATGAGATGAGTGGATGGTAGGTGATTAGGCACCATCATTAACAAGAGTGTTGATCAATTGCTAGCTAACAAGTTTATATGGATTGTAATGAACTGTGCTAATGTAGAAGATTCTCTTTAGTTACTATTGCCTTAGATAAAGTTGATGCTTCTTATCAATTATGACTGAACCTCCCTATGTACTCTAACCAAATCAGACAATAATAAAAAACTTGGTCAGGGAAAGAGAATGTCGCTTAAGTTATTAACTGTAAAGACTACACCGACAGCATTGATTTGTTTACTTTTAACGGTGATATCAGCTGACTACCTTGCATCTCATTCCCTTTTTGGGGGTACTCCAATAATTAAAAATTGATTTAAAAACAGAGACGTAGACCTCTACAAATATAATATTAGACCCATCAAAAATAAATTGATTCGATCATGAAATTACCTTGCCTCACTCTAAACAACAACCATAATAACGATCACCAGAGTAAGAAAACTCAGTTTAACATCAAGGATAAACTCCAATTGATATTTGTACCATCAAAAGATGCCAAGCCGGAGATTGATATTCCAGAATACTATATTGAACTCGATGAAGTTACAACATTTGCCCCCCAAGGGATCGACGAATCGACACCACCAAGAAATATTCCCCTCGGCACATTTTACATCAATACTATTCTTGAGAAAGAATATGAATATTATGACTTTGCTAAACCAAGCTCTAAGGATGGTTAACGGTTTTAACTCCTATGATCCGTTTATCTACTAGATGGAGAACCCTTTTAATTAGTTAATGATCGTGAATTCGAAGTTCCATCAGTCACAATTGAATCGGTTTAGTACAATAAACAAGTTTCTTTGTCGTACTTCGTTTTAATTATGTCCTGCAAAGAGAAAACAAAGATTTAATTTTTTATTCCTAAAATGGAAGGTGCCAATTGCTCTCACCAAGCATATCACATTTCCCACTTTATTCGATAACTTTTAGGGCTCAATAAATTTAAAAACCGATAAAATAAAAAAACATTAATATCTTCATCACCAATGTACTGTGTATGGTTCTCAATGTTACCGTCGTCTCGGGAAAATTCTGTTGGTTATCCTTTCACGTGAAAGTTGACCCCGCGAAACAAAAATCACCTGCTACCCTCTTTTATTGATCAACAACTCAACACCAGTAACAATCGTCGATGGACTATTTTGGTGTTTCTCCCGTAAAGGTCCGTCAGGATGCTTTATCGAAGCTTGCTCTGCTTGCAGCCACGGAACCTCCCCCTTCTGATCTGGCAGCTACCAATGACGACTTTAATAAGTTGATCTCGTTTGTTAGCTTAGAACTGGTGGCGATTGGACCAAAGGAATACGAAACTTTGGTGGGGTTATGTGATGCTGCAAGTGCTGATATTACTCGAGCCGATATTGTTGAACAGTTATTACTGAAACTTAAGGTCTATCTTTTGGAATTACCTCAACAACAATTCTCCAAAAGTGTCAAGGCTCGTCAAGACATCGCTCTGCCATGGTCGTATCTTGGGGAAAAGCTTACTGTTGCTCTTATCAGTTTGTCATCAAAGTGTGATTCCATGTACTTTGGTGAGGTGGTGTCGGTGTTCCGGCAATTCCAAGACCAGTTATTCGACCAAAAATTGGAATTGAGTCACTACTTTACCTTGTTGGGTTACATGCAAGGTTTGACTATCGATGCTGGATTTTTGGCTAAGGATACTACCACGCTTAAATTATTGACCAACTTGGATGCCAAGATCGATAATTTTGAATTTTTACAAGAAGCGGAATTGGCTTCAAACAAAATTTATTCCGAACAAGATACCCAAGACTATCAGGAATTTTTGGACAGAGATATTACTCAAGATTTCTCTCCTATCTTGTACTTGGAATACTTGGCAATGGTCATGTGCAATGTTGTCCGTCTGTGCCTTTGCCCAGGCGAGAAAGGTCTGTATGATACTCTGGGGATGTTGTTAGAGTTATTGGAACTGGCTGCTGCTGCCGCCGATGACCCTGATGATGCTCCCAAGGCCCTCAGTCAAGTTCTGAGCTTCCATATGGATATGATCAGAGCTCTCGGGGAGGTTGCCATTTCCAAACTTGAATTTTTGGACAAGGGGGAGTCATATATTGTCTACCTGACTTACAACAGATTGAGATTGGGTTATTTGACTAAGCTGTACTGCTTACAAATTGTAGCTTGTTGCACCTTCTGCGACCAAATTGATCTTAAGGTTGCCCGGAAATTGTTCAAGAACTGTCTTGAAATTAAGGATGTCATGTTAGATCCTGATCTCGGGTTAACTGCCATCGAATTGGGGGCATTGACCGTGTTCAAAGATGATCTGATTGCGTCGCTGTTAACAAGATCGTTCACAGCATTGGTGGCCAACCCCAACTTTGACGTTCATTATTGTATTAAAGCACTGAAGGCTGTGGGATTGGCTCTGAGAGTGATGCTGCAAGATGCGATCATTACGAACATCTATGCTTTATCTAACTTGTTGTTTGTCGAAGAAAATGGCAATGGCTTGCGTCGCAAGAACTCTCATTTGAGTAGAGTTGATTCTAACCGTTCCGGGCGTGGCCAAACTCATCTTGGGGGAACGGTGTCTGATGACGATGATTATTTGGCCGTTTGTGAAAACCTGATCAATGCCATCATTGAAATTTGTCGTGTTTGCAAGGACGAACAAGTTCTGACATTGACAGTTACCATTTTATCCCAAAAGACTCTGTATTTGACCCTGGAAATTGGTCCGTTATTATTAAAAGGATTAGTGCTGGTAGCTCCAACTTTACCCGAAAAGGAATTTGTCATCATGACCCATTTGCTTTTCAGATTACTGTTGGATCTGTTAGTGAACAAGCGGTCGACATTATTGCGTAACTTGATCGATAGCGAGGTGCTGTTGTCTCAACAATTGACTCAAGATAATCCCTTATATTTCGTTTACTTGAAAGAATTATTGGGAGCAATTGTTTCTCAAGGAGAAGTCCGGCAATTGGAACATCACCGTTCTCACTCAGAAATTTCGGAAATTGGTGAACATATTTCTATCTTTTTGAAGCCATTGGCACAATTATTGCCTGATACCTCCAAGGGTGAGACCAAATTGACTTGGGATCACACTAAGGTGGATATTGTGAGACTTTACCGGGATGCATGGTTTAACATGGTTGTTCATGGATACTCTATCAACACTGGTGTCGCTAAATTACATCTGGCTGATTTGGAAAGAATGGCTCTGAATTCACCTCCATTGGCTTCGGAATTGTCATGGGATCGTACCGAAACATCATTGGAACTTAATACTGTGTTGCGTAAGGGTCTGAGTAACCACAACTTAAAGGACCATAAGGCAATCATTTCAAAGATCTTTGAAGTACCAAGAACAATGCTGTATGCAAAGTTGATGTTTTTACTGGCCACGGTATTCCTTGAACTGTTACGGGTTAAGCTGGGTGATTGTCTGGCTATTTTGTTATATTTAAGTGACCCTCTGATGAAGATTTCTGGAGTTGACGGTTACATCGGGCCGATTGCTTATCGGATTATCCAAGATTACATTTGGTTAGTGAAATGTGGAGCTAATTCCCAATTTTCAGGGGATGCTGTAGCTAACCAAATGACTCAAATGATGGCACTTACTTGCTACCGGGTACCAGAATTACAAGACGCGGCATTTTCATGTTGTGATTGCTTGATTCTGAAATTGCCCCTGGCATTGTCTCACCCTGAATCATTGTACACTATGTTCGATTTGTTAACGGTGACTCTGGATTCATTAATTGACAATGATATCCATCAATACCTGCTTGCTCTGACATGGTATACCAAGACCCTTGGGATCAAGGTGTTATTGCTGGATCAAATGGCTTGGAGACAAGAAACTTTTTCAAGATTCTCGGAAAGAGCTAAGTCATGGCTGAGATTAGTTTTGCGCAATTGTCTGGTAGACGTCAAACTGTTGATCTCACAATATGTCGGGGGTGCTGCTCCTACATTAACTTCGGCAAAGATGGATTTTGGTGCTGCCTTTGCTTTGGAATTGGCAGGATCAGTTACTGGTCTGGACCCCGAGCTTTCCCATGTCTCGAGATTCCCAGTGTCAAAATTGTCGGTTCTCCCCACTTTTATTAACAACATGCTGTGGATGAATCTGAATGTTGAACTGGTGTTTGATAGTGGCATTAGTATTGATGATATTCGTCAAAGAGTCTTTACGGTCAACGAAGAATATGCAAGCACAAAAACAATTGACAGTGGGAGAGTTAAACAATTATTGTCAGATATTGCAGGGATGGTGCTTGTACGTAATAGCGACATTGGTGAATTATGCCGGTATTTGGTTGAAGTTCCTTTTTATACCTTTGATCTGGAAATTGTTGGCTATGCTACTCAAATTTGGTTTGGGGTCGTTCAAAAAAGACAATCCTTACCACCGTTACTTGTGGCTGAAATTGCAAAGTTTTGGCACATCAGTATTGTCAATCGCCAAGGGTTATTCCTGAAGGAATATGATATCATTGCTCCAGAATATGCCAAGATGGAATACGCTCCGTCGGACTTTGTACAAGTATCGAGACAAGCCCGGTATGTGGATCTGATGTTGAAGCCTCATCTTGAAATCATTCGTATGTTCTCACTGAGTTTTGAAGCTACGATGAATCAACTGGATCATTTGGTTAAGATGTTTACTCAGTTTGTTGATGATGGGTTGTCGGCATTCAAACATGCCCTGTTGCATCCCTATGCTAAGGGTCCTAGATTTGAGTTAGTACGGTTTGGGTTCGATGTTTTAAGTTACCACTTGAAGTTAGGTACTAGACTGATGGAAATTTTGACTGATTTGGTTCTTACCGCTGGTCTTTCGTGGTTTAGACATTACCTGACCTTTCCATTTGGACCTAATCAATTGAAGACCAAGACAGACTTCAGCTTATTGAAGCAAGTGGCTGTTTTAGTTAAACGGACGGAATGCTTTAAGAAAGAGAAGTTGACTCTGAAGAAGCAAATCTTGTTATTATTCTTGGATGATGAAATCAACAAAACTTCGGTATGGTTGCTGCCTGAGGATCCTGTCGAAACTCTTGGCAAGTATGATGACAACTTGCAAATTAGTTCGCTGATTGTTACCAAACTGTATGCATTGGACCCTATCTTAGCGGTTAATTTGGCATTGAGGTATAAGATTCGTAACTTGGATGATTTATTACAAACTTTGATTACAAAGAATCCCTTACCGGCAGTACCTTATCCCGAAGCTGTGCAGTATTACATTGGTATCCACGGTGGTGCTAACAAATGCCTGCATTTCTTACTTTGGTTTGCTCCGTTGGCTCCTATTGATGCTATTACCTTATTCTTACCTCCATTTGGTGATGACCCTTACATCTTGCAATACCTGATGAGACTGTTGGAATCGCATGATGTCAATATCACATTTTTCTATGTCCCTCAAATTGTACAACTGTTACGTCATGATCATTTGGGTTACGTTGAACGGCTCATTTTGGAAACTGCCCAAGTTTCTCAATTGTTTGCTCATCAAATTATTTGGAATATGTTGGCCAATTCTTATAAGGATGAAGATCTGACCGAACCTGATCTGTTAAAGCCAGTATTGGACCGGATCAAGACCGAAATGTTGAACAACATGACCAAACAGGAAGTTGATTATTACGAATTGGAATTTGGCTTCTTTGCCGAGGTCACTGATATTTCTGGTAAATTGAAGCCTTATATTAAAAAGAGTAAGGCTGAAAAGAAGAAGAAGATTGATGAAGAAATGGCTAGAATTGAGGTGAAACCAGGTGCCTATTTACCCTCTAATCCTGACGGGGTTGTTATCGATATTAATCGGAAACTGGGTAAACCATTGCAATCACATGCGAAGGCCCCATTCATGGCAACTTTCAAAATTAAGAAGGATATCCATGAGATCGATGAAAATGGTAAGACCCATGTTTACCCCATTGAGAAATGGCAAAGTGCTATTTTCAAGGTCGGGGATGACTGTCGTCAAGATGTTTTGGCTCTTCAACTTATTTCTATGTTCAGACTGATTTGGGAAGCCGCCGGTGTCGATCTTTACGTGTTCCCATATCGGGTTACTGCTACTGCTCCTGGTTGTGGTGTTATTGACGTGTTACCTAATTCAACCTCTCGGGATATGATGGGGCGTGAAGCGGTTAATGGGTTGTATGAATATTATATCTCCAAGTTCGGGCCAGAAACGTCAATTGAATTCCAAAAGGCTCGTACCAATTTAGTGAAGTCATTGGCGGCATATTCAATTATTTCATTCTTGTTACAATTTAAGGATCGTCATAATGGTAATATTATGTATGATGACCAAGGTAATGTCCTTCATATTGATTTTGGGTTCTGTTTCGATATTGTTCCTGGTGGGGTTAAATTTGAAGCTGCTCCTTTTAAGTTGACTCATGAAATGATGATGGTATTGGGTGGCCTGAGTGATACTCAAGCTTTCCATTGGTTTGAAGACTTGTGCATCAAGGGTTACTTGGCATGTCGTCCGTATATGGAAATGATCGTTAGAACAGTTCAACCAATGTTGGAGCTGGGATTACCTTGTTTTAAGGAACACTCTATTCGGAATTTGAGAAAGCGGTTTGTCCCCAACAAACTGGAAAAGGAAGCAGCATTGTACTTTAAGGGGTTGATTAAGAAATCCATGGAATCCTTCTACACCAAGGGTTATGATGAATTCCAACGGATCACCAACGGTATTCCGTATTAGATTATTGTGAATGTAAAAAAAAATGACTGTATTAATATGTTTTTATTTACCCATCGGGGTTTGAATTACCCTTGTAAGATTTGAAGGAGAATCACTTCAAGTTCGATATCAACTTCTCAAATCTTGGATATAATACATTACTATGAAGTAAACTCAAATACAATGTTTTGGTGTTGCCAGCCACCAAAACGGAAAGAAAATGAAGGGCCATGACTAATCAATAGGTTCTATGAAATCAACTGTCCTGGATCATTTCTTCACTCCCCCAATTAGCAAAACCGATACCATCATCTAAACCGGTATCTCCACCACCTTCCATGAAATTAAAGAAGTCGATTTCTTCCATAGCTCCAGCTCCAGTTCCCGCATTACCAAAGACACCATCGTTACCAATAATTTCGACAGAAAATTGATCGGGGGCTTCCAGAGGTGCCGCCAGCGCAAGGCCGGCATGCTCTTCACCTTCCTCAATAATTTCATCCTTCTTGTTCGGCTTGGCGTTCTTCTTGGGTGATTCAGAAGTAACAGATCCCTTTCTCTTCCGTTTGCCATCTCCCAGTGCTGGTTCCAGCGCAGGCGTGAGGGGAGCAGCAAATTCTTTCTTCATATGAGGGTTCATTTGTTGCTGGCCTGGTTGAGAAGTAGGTACCTGTTGTTGTGGAAGCTTAGACGAGGCTCCCAGTGCTGATTGTTTCCGTCTATTCTTCACGACGGGTTCCTTTTTCTTTTTCAAGCCCGGCAGTGCTTTGACTTCAATCACTGGACTCAGATTCAGTGTAGCTGGCAGGGGCTTTTGAGGATTAGGCATAGCTTGCATACCCATTGGAGGTTTGGCCATGATTGGTTGTTGTCCAACCGGTGGACCCCCAGGTCCAGAAGGAATCGGTGCCATCCCATTGCCATTCATGGGGGGACCGCCATTCATTGGTGGCATATCATTCATAGGGGGTGCCATCAGAACGGGAACAAAACCTTGGGGATCACCTTGACCATTGCTACGCGCAATATCTAACCGCTTTTTGTTTTGTTTTTCCAATAACATTAATTGTTCTTGGTAATCTTGGAGTGCCAGCATATTTCGAGAAAGGCCTGGTTGATCCTTTTGTTGATTAGGGGGGTGGTTACCATTAAGCATAGGCAGGCTTTTGTTCACATAAGGGTTCATGGGTCCATTCGGTTGGGAATTTTGCGGTTGTACAGGAGGCCCTTGCTGGTAAGGATATTGGGGAATCATCCGAGCTGCTGGTGACAGTGCTGCAGTCGACAGCTTTCTTTGTTGAGATTGCTGCTGTTGCTGTTGATGATGTTGCTGTTGTTGCTGTTGCTGTTGATGGTGTTGTTGTTGATGTTGTTGTTGTTGTTGTTGTTGTTGTTGGTGTTGTTGGGCTGCTTGTTGTTGGCGCAATGAATTCATTTGTGATTGGGCCATTTGTTGCATTCTGTTTTGGGGACTGAAATACTCATGTTGGCCTTGTTGAGGTTGACCCTGGCCCATTTGGGGCTGAGGGCCGGCCGCCAGCGGCGGGTGGTGACCACCTGGTTTAACCATTTGTTGCATCATCATACGTTGGCCATATTCAGCTGTCGATTGAGATGGGACCTGAGGTGGATAATTAGAAGATTGTGGCGCCAGAGGAGGTACCATTTGTGGTGCTGTCGCCCCAGCTGCTGTATTAGCCATCGGCTGATTAGGTGGTTGAGGTTGGCCGGCAACAAGGGGAGGATGAGGGCTAGCAGCAAATTGTCCTGCGACTACTCCTGCTTGAGGGGTTCTCGCCCAGGTTTCCAGACGTTGTTTCATTAATTGGACCTGATAATATTGTGATGCCAACTTTGCCAGAGGTACCAGCCGAGCATGATATACATCCCAGAACACCAGCCACCATTCATATAAGAACCCTTGAGGGCAATCCATCGCGATTGCTGAAGTGGGCAAATTATTTTCTCGAGAAAATTGGGCCAGGGGGGTCAGAGAGTTCAGACCTGGGGTGATTCCAGGCCCATCGATGGCGGGGCCCAACGGCATATCTGCTTCATTAACAAATACTCGAGCCGTTTGCGGTAATCTTGATTTTACTAAGAAATCATAGATATAAGCATTCAATAGCTGCTTCAGCGAGGTAGCTCCCGCATCAGACACTGAGCGACCGCCGTCAACAACTCCTTTTTTATCCAGCCCCGGCGTCCGTTTATTCAACATGGGGGTGTTGTGGTGGCTCATCACACCTAATGGGGGTGGGAAGTAACCTTGTCAAGTAGGGGAGGAATGGTTTTTGCGGATGCGACAAAAGCTTCGACGACAATTTGACAGGCGAGAAACTACTATACAGGAAGGGTACAGCCTGTTGAACGCCCATCGACGATTGTACCTAAAATGATGTGGATACACCCAGATCAAACCCCCAATTACGTCGTTATAATTTAACCGAGCTATTGTGGTAAACTTACAAATCGGCACTATCAGCATCAATCGCCGGTGCCTCGGTTACGCACAACAACTGGAGAAAGGGGGAGGGAGGTTATGGACGAACGATCTACCAACGATATTAAACTACTAGTAAGAGATGAAGACGGGGAAATGAGGTAACAACACAGCGAAGTCATCCTTTAATAATTGTTTGCAATTTCAATGACCCCATCTTACAACTATAAACGGAAACGTCGGAAATGGGGGTTTGTGGGGAGGGGAGGAGGGAGGTAATACTTGGCTAATAGGGATTGATAAAGGCGGGTCAGCAAAAATGAGAGTTATAATTTAGAAGTTGCATAGGTCTACGGGTTTGTTGAGGAGTCTTGGCAAATAAAAAGAATCCATCATCTCTTCGGCTAACTTAAGACATTCCACATCATTCTATAATAGTTTATCAGGTGACCTTGCACGAGAAAAAAAAATTATGAGCACTGATAGTATACATGCAAGATCTACGAGGCAGGGACTGTAGTTGAAAAGAAAATATGGCTCGCTTAGTTTAATTTAAAGGTTGAATTTTTGATAGCAAATGGAAATAGAAATCCATTCAATGGGATGACAGTATGCTGGTTTAACGATTTCCCAATTCAATTCTAAAGCAAATCACGTTCCAAACCAATAACATGCGTAAAATTGCTGCCTGGGTGGTAGACAACATCAACATTTTTCCGGTGTTGCTTTCAACTTTCAAAGGCAGGATTACAACACCGACTTTGTATGACGTTGCACATTGGTATTCACTTTTTTTTTAAAATTTAACTAATGTGACTAGGAAAATTCTTTACCAGAAAACATGAAACAACAACAACAGCAACAACAAAAAAAAAAACGAATAAGAACCAATATATAGCACTACCTAAATAAAATTTTGGATCTGGGTTGCAAAAATATAACAGATAATTAATTGGGTTCGAGAATTACGATGATTTTGTAGCTATTGGCTGTAGAGACCTTGGATTTGCTTCATTGCCAGCCCCCCCAGCAGGCGACTAACATATATATTTTGATAACATATGGGGTCTACAGTAATACTTATCGTTGTTAATGTTGGAGTAAGTGTCATAACAAGTCTGAAGACATGATTGATCGTCTTCCCTTTTTTATTTTCTGATTTTTTTTTTTCTTTTTCGAACTCGCTAATCACGCAAGAGTTTTTAATACCGCTACTCTGATTAGTTACCTTTACTACCATGGTAATTTCCATAGAAGCTAGAATATGATACCGATTAAGTTGGCGAAATAAGAGTCGTCAATAACGAAATTATATTAAATAATTACTCAGTTAATGTTAGCTATTTTATACCATTCACTGCATTCCCTCTAACCCTATTAAATACCAATTATTTATTTTCCCAATAAATATACCCAACCAATCCTTCTATAACACATTAAAACCATTAAATAATTACCATACCCGATTTTCACCTCTCACCAGGGAATTCCAAATGCTTGGTTGCCTTTCAAAAGATGCCGGCAGTGGTTGGGTGGCCGCTGGTTCAAAAGGCTTAAACGGATCAAACCACAGAGTGGTTGGAGAAATAGGACTGGCGGTTGATGCTAATGGTGGTCCCCATACCCCAGGGTGTTGTTCATTCTTGCCAAGTTTTGGTTCAAGCATCAGTGACATCGTCGATGACATCAAGTTGGAATGTTCACCCCGTTCACGTAAAAGTTTAGCAATCACCACCTGTTGATCTCCAAATGGTTCCACAACTATTGCTCTTTTCGGAAAACCCATATTTATTGTTATCGTAAGTCTCGCTCGAGATTAGTTGATCAATTCGCTATTGTCGTTGATATATATGCGATGTTGGAAAAAGCAATTCACGTGACCTTGAGGAACGGCATGAATGTGTGGGGGAGTGACTTTCTTTTAACCCCATGTCGTCGAAAGGAAAGATTTATTTTACATTAAGGTTGCAAATCAATTTGTAAGATTGTCATGAAGTCATCATTGATGACAACCAATCAAATGAATAACTGCTGGTATCGATAACCGCCTCGAAGTTTCCGAGGCCTGCCGAGGGGTGGTAACAAACGGCAACTAAGCGAAAGAGAAAGTTTACAGAATTTGCAAATGATGATCAGTTTAAACTTTTTTTTTTGCCAGGGGCTCAAATGCTGGAAGGTTCTCCCAATAAAGGTGACGCCAAGACAAAAAAAAAAGGGAAACAAAGAGCAAAAAAGTCACGTGTACACTCACGTGACAAATTATCATTACCATAAATGGTTAGCGTTTATTATTATTTATACAATCTTAGGCACTCATCGCTTCAAGACTTTCTTTTGTTTCACTTCTTCGTCCTTTGTTGGATGTAATTTAATTACATTGGGTAAGGAAGGGGTATTAGCTTGGAACCCTTTAGACCAATCGTAACTAACGGCATAAGCAAAAATAGATCCATCCTTATTGAATGCAGTTGAAGAAATTGTCCCTCCTACATTGGGGAAAGCTTTAAGTTTTTGTCTAGCATCCTTATCCCAGAAGCAAAAGGTACCATCGGCCCCAGCAGTTGCAAATGTACCATACACCGGATGGAATGCAATATTGTTCACTGGATAAGCACAGGTTTCATTGGGGGTACGGGCATTACCTGCGAGTTTGGATACCCGGTGACATTTAAAGGAGAATCCATTCTTACTTTGTAGAGGATCATCAACATATTGAATCAGACATCTACCTTCAATCAGACCAACGGCGTACCCAGTACTTTCAGGGTAACAAGCCACCGTTCGTGTTTGCATTTTGAGTGGCGACTCCCGAGTCTTGAAAATTTCTTGGGGATTATCCAAATTGATAATACAAACTGAACGTTGAGCACAAGCGACAACTAACAATTTGCCCGAACTATCCATTGAATACACCCGTTCTGGCATTTGTACGGTAGCAATTGGTTGAGGCAGTCTCATATCCCAATACTTGACAGTCTTATCCCATGACCCCAGCACAACTGCATGAGTATTAGTAGGACCACATTCGACATATCTTACTGCCCTAACCCCATCGTCATGAATGCCAATTTGTTGTGATTGCTGCGATTGAAGATCAAAAATCTTGACCGCCTTATCTAACCCCCCCAGAACAACTTTGGTGCCATCAGGAGACCATCTCAGAGAAAGCACAGGTCCATCATGTTCGAATAATGCTCTTCCTTGATTTTGCCCCAGTTGTGTATCGATTTCATAAATTCGAACCTTCTTATCCCACAGCGCTACCGCCAAGTGGTTTGATTGAGTCAGAAATGAAAGATCCAGAACCAGATCCTCGGGACCATTGTTAATCACAACATCGTTCTGCAACTCCTGGCCCATGACACTCAGCTGTCCCGTGGAGGACAGAGAAGAGAGGAAGTTCAGCATGAAGAGATGCAGCGCGCCTTGGGATCGGGCTGATAAACAAAAGTCAATGAACGTCACCGCTGCGACCAGAGGTAATGAAATGGTTGAAATCAATATCAACTTTCATATTTACAGTATCAAACCTGATATTATATTATCTTTAGCAGTGTTGATACCTGATGGAAGCTTTACTCTAGGGTTTGACGGGAGTCATTTAATTACAATTTAAGAAAATCTAGTAATCTATTGGTATTTCATAGTCAGTTGATGTTATGGTCAAGAATAGGGTCAAATATTCTATGGAGTAATTATTTTCCGTCGAGGGCTTCCAGTTGAACTTCAAGCTCGTCACATTCTTCTTGAAGACCAGCTTCTAATGAATCGACCATTTCCTCGATATCGGTTTCAGAAATATCATACTCTTGATCATACTTGCGTTCAAGCTCTTTCATTTCCTCCCTTAACTGGTACCAATGTTGTAATTCCGAATCGCCATCATCATAATCGTGACCACATTCTTCGAGCCAACGAATAGCATAATCACAATCCCTAGAGGCATTTCCCGTTGGTCGTAGAATCAGAGGACTATCTTCCTGTAATATTCTTTCTGCTCGGGGATCCAAACAAGCGGGCTTTACAATTGAAGTCAGCTTAGATGATTCAATAGGCAAGATAACCAGCAAGCCATCAACTCTGACAATTTTAGGGATCTTTCCTCTTCTCTTTCTCACATGATAAAGGCGTTGTTCCTCTGGTAATGGGTCCCGAAGAATCAGGGTTATCTTGACGTTCTTTCCCACCCGATTGGCAAATATCCGGGGAGGCTTTAAATCGTACAGCCTTATTCGATGAAATTGATCATCAACAGTATCAATAAACCCTTGCCATCCCGTTGATGTCATAATATATTGGTTGTTGTTTATGTGGGTGAGGGTGTTTGTTGAGATTTGAAGGTGCGATATCGATCTCATCTCACTATCTCCCACGATGGTAGTAGACTTGGATCAATATTGCCGTCCCGATAGGGATTATTATTTGGCCCTTGGGATGGAGGGGCTGGCCAATAAATTGGGTATTGGTGTGATTAAGCATTATCGGGGTCCATTACTGGCTACTAATCGAGCCGAAGTTTTATCCAATGTTCGAGATACCTATATGACCCCTCCTGGTGAAGGGTTTTTACCTAGAGATACTGCAAGACATCATCGTAACTGGGTAGTAAGAGTTATAAGAAGGGCCCTTGCCGAAGCTGGGGTTCTGGGTGATGATTTAGACGTCATTTGTTATACCCAAGGTCCGGGGATGGGGGGTCCTCTTCAAAGTGTGGTCATTGCTGCAAGAACCTTGAGTCAATTATGGGATTTGCCATTAGTTGGGGTTAATCATTGTGTTGGTCATATTGAAATGGGGCGGGAAATAACTGGGGCCAACAACCCCGTGGTGCTTTATGTATCTGGTGGTAATACTCAAGTCATTGCCTATTCTCGCCAGAGATATCGGATTTTTGGTGAAACCCTTGATATTGCCATTGGTAATTGTCTTGATAGATTCGCTCGGGTTTTACATATCCCCAATGATCCTTTCCCCGGCTATAATATCGAACAAATGGCCAAAAAGGGTAAACACCTCGTACATTTACCTTACACAGTTAAAGGCATGGATATGTCTATGCTGGGAATTTTAGCATATATTGAAGGTTTAGCCAAAGAGCTTAATACTGAAGATAACGATGAGGAATCTAAACCAAAACGACAAAAGAAAAAGGTGTTGCGAGATGAAGAAACCGGTGAGGTGATTACAAGGGAAGACTTGTGTTATTCTTTACAAGAAGTATTATTCCTGATGCTTGTGGAAATCACTGAACGGGCCCTTGCCCACGTTGACCTGAATCAAGTGCTTATTGTGGGTGGGGTTGGTTCCAATGAAAGATTACAAGAAATGATGAAATTAATGATTGAAGACCGTAAAAACGGGCAAATCTTCGCCACCGATGAAAGATTTTGTATTGATAACGGCATTATGATCGCCCATGCTGGTCTCTTAGCTTACCGCATGGGTGAACGACAAAAATTGGAGGATACAGTGTGTTCTCAACGGTTCCGGACTGACGAAGTGTTTGTTGAATGGAGAGACGATTAATAAACAATGATGGCAATTTATAACATTTGTGACCGAGCGACTGATATCATGTTGTTGGTTAAGTCGACCGTCAAATAGCAATGGCATTTTAAAGTCATGAGAAGAGCATCTCCCTCGCTCATGTCAGATACGGTGTCAACATCTTGTAGTTCTCTTTAGATAATTGGTTTAGCCCAGGTACACCCCCGAAGTAAACTTGCCGTCTTTCTATGCTTTGTGCCATCCCATCTCCTGGCAGATGCACGGTAGTCATGGTCCCTCGCTGATGCCGCCTCTTTGGCGTCACTAAATCGAACTATGGCCCCGATGTAATTACCAACAGGTTCTTTTAGCATTTCTGATGATTCCACATTTCCAAATACCAGCATCAATTCTGTTATTACACCCTCATCGATAACGACATTTTCCCGAGGTTTCCACCATACTTGGACTTTAGTATCATCAATTAATTGCTCATTAATGGGCAATTGATTCCAGGGAGTATATTGAATGATCGGTTGTTCTGCCAATTTTCTTCTCTTCATTGATTGTTCTGTAAATTCCTTATTAAACTTTACCAGATCTTGATGGATGACGTTTTGTCGGTTCTGTAAATGCTCTCTTTCTGCTCGACAAACCTGATCATAAAACTGTCGAGTAGCTTCATCTCTTACCAACAAATCACGTTCCTTTGATAGCTGTTGTTTTCTTAACTTGGTGTATTGAGCTAAGAGATCATCATCAGTGAGGATTTCATAAGCTTGATTGATTAACTGAAACTTTTGTGCATCACCATTAGGCTTATCTGGATGATACTTTAGGGCAAGTTGACGATATTTCTTTTTAATTACCACTTCATTTGCTGTCACTGGAACTTCAAGAAGTTGGTAGATATCAATGGTTAAATCCATGAGGTGAGGAACCAAGGTAGATAATGTGGTGCATATAAACCAGAGGCCAACCGAGGATAGAATCATTGACAATCGTACCATCCAGCGACCCAGCGACTAAACGTAATATAATCTTCCATGACGTTTTTATTTTACAACTATATCTATAACTTGTCGTTTGCCTTTCGAAAGGAAAAACCCTTAGCTATCTTAATTCACACCAAAAGGTTAAGCATTAACCTTTCTAACACCAGCATCAGATCTGAAGATGGCATCACCTTCGGAGTAAGCCCGGCCCAAACCGAAACCAACACCAACCCACACGGGCCAAGCTCTTCTTCTGAATAACAATACCGATGCCAACACACCAGCACCAAAACCTAACCCCGTCTTGATAACACCATTAGACAAAACAACGTCCCACTTGTCGTTCAACAAGTTTTGCGAAGTAGTGGGCACAGTCACAGTCTTTTCTTGAGTATCAGCCATTCTAATGTTAGTATTGAAGATGATATGAGATCATCAAATGGACATCAATTTAGCGAGTCCATTTGAAAAACAGGACCCTCTAGATAAGTCGATTATCATAAACACCGTAACATCACCCAATGATTTTCGATTGATCTCGTATGGCCGTGATGGTTAACTTACTCGTTTGCCTTTAGTAGAAAACCGCTGAAAAAATCAACTTTGGTTGGTTGTCGCGCTCTCGCCGAGAAAGGCACAAGATAACATGGAGAAAGAATTGAAAACCAAGTAACGACGTTTTTAATTGAATTGAATTTAAACATAGGTAGCTTTACATTTGTTTTACTCTTTTACTTTGGTTATTATTTTGTATAGATATTATTTTTTTTGTCACTATTGTGATTCGAACTGGTGGTATCGTATTCAACCCTAATATTTTTGACCACATCGCTTCTCTGCAGTACAATCTATATAAAATAACCCAGAGCGCGGAAAATTTTACCATTCACTAACCACTTTGCAATGACTTTCAGGTAAGTACACCCTTGTTATGATGAAAACCTAACTCAGCTCACTCAGAGCTCTGCAATGCTGATAAAAAGTTCCTATCCAACATTCATCAAACTTCTGATATACAAGCAATGACTAACAAATTAGTGACCTCAAGATTATTTTTCACGAGTAGGACTCTTTGGTCGTAAGTTATCAATCTCAGATGTGGTGGGAACCAAATAGTAGACTTGTTTCCCGGACCCAGTAGTGGTGGTGCATTCCAACACTTGAGACGTCTTTTTGATTTGATTTTGATAATCATCGACATTAAAGTTATCGATGGGGATATCTGGCCCCATCATCACCCAACCACGTCTAAGTTTGATGTAATGGTTGTAACCCACTTGATTGGGGATGATGTGAAGACGACGAGTAGAATTGGAAAAGTTTTCCACCACTTTATACATGGAATCGGGGATGCACCCACTACCAAAAGTCAGTTCAATTTGTAAGTCAGTATCGACATTACAATGGATAAGGTGACTATGATCTTTACGACGCACGGTACCGGTGATACACATCCAGCAATGCCAATGAGTATGTTGGAGCACGCTTGTTTTATTGGGGAACGATTCCTTGATGTAAAACGGCAGCTTTTCATCGACAGCCATAAAAACTAATTCTTCCAGCCGACGAAATTTCCCACCAAAGTTTTCCCCATTAAGGATTTCCGTCACCTCATTTATCTGTTCTGTAGTGGCCCACACAAGAAAGTAGCCTGGCTTCGAAAGTAGACGAGAAATGGGGAGTAACTCGAGAAATTGACTCAGAAATTGATTTTCAACAAGAGCCCCCACCATGACTACATCGAACTTGACCCCCTTTTGAATCCATTGGTTAAGGGTTGGGATGATGGCATTTGTAGTCACTCGACTGCCAAATGGCTTAGTAGAAAAAGTATTGATTTGGTCAGCCTTGAGCTTATGAAGTTGAGCTAGTTTCGGGTAGCCCACTTCTGGTTGTTGGATATTGGTAACATATTGAATGGGTGGGGTACCGGTGTTGATGAAGTTATTGGAATAATTGTTGAATCGAGACATTAATTTAATCATGTTTAAAGAGATTTACCTTTTTTTAATACTAAGAGAATTTCAGGGGTAGTCAACCCATTTTTAATAAAAATTATGTCGCTTGCATTGTTGGAGTTGTGAAGTGAGTTGAATGAAGTTCATGAATAACCGAACCCTCACAGGATATAGAAAAATCAAAGTGAAACGGACGTTATTGGAAATAAACCAGTGACGGTGGTTTTGCTATGGTAAAGATCTAATGTTTATCATCATCATGTTTGATCTAGTCGACGTATTAAACGATGTGGTGCACACGCCTCGTCTGGTGATGATGCATGTAGATTATGTCGATGATCTTAACGCTCACCACCACATGCGGCAACCTAAGGTGGTGAAACATTACCACCAAGGGAAGTATAGTTAAATGTGATTATCTCTAATGACAATGACGCTATGGATGATTCATTAACTCGATGGGAACTTCTGCTTCGATCCCATCGATATCAACTATATCCAACGTTTGATTCGGGCTTAATTAAAAATGGCCATGCTAACGTCACCGTTTCTCAAGATTTGGAATTAATTTGTCGATTTATTGATTCGACAATTTATCATTTTGTTCATTTTAATCATCAAACGTTCCCCGATGTCGAAGTGATTCAACCATTGATTAATAACAATCAAGGATGGAAAATCTTATTTGGGGTATTAGACCGGCTGAAACAACTCCAACCTAAAAGGTTTAGTTATCGATGGATTTGTTGGGTCACTGTTAAATTGATGAACATTACCGATTTAAGATCGTCAGCTGCCCTGTTCGTGTGTTCGCAAGGATTTGAAGAATTGGAACCTTTAGCGGAAGCTACCGTTGATATTTTCATTGAATTTGCTATCGAAATGACCAAATTGGTACCATTTGAATTGTACGGATGGTTTGAGGTGGAAAATTCAAGGGGGTTATATTGTTTCCCTAGCCATAGTTCAACCCATTTACCAAGTGAAGATGAAGAATTACTGCCACAAAAAATATCATCAAAATTAAATCTTGTTGCTCCGCGTTTAAACGAGAATAATGCTTTCCCAATCGATCAGTTAGTCAAGTATATCGATTCATTATTAACGTTTGACCAATTCAAGGAATTAACTCAAACTCACCGCAGGATCATGTTATTTAATCGTCAAAAAAGGCATCAATTATGCTCAACTTCACCCCTTGGGACAAAATATCTTCAAATCATGATCAATTTCTTTTACTTGGATGGTGAGTCCAACCCTAAATTCTTAAGATGGACTTGGTATCTCATCCAACAATTCGATATCTGGTCTAATAAAGATTGTCGATTGATTCTTGATTACCTAATGGAAACCTGCTTAAGATTAATCAATCTGGTACCTTCCTTTGATCGGTGGGAGCCTAATTTTACCTTTTGCCAAGCTATAACCATTGATGTGATTAATTTTAAATTCAAGTCAACTTCGCAAAATACCCTTAGCAATATCGAGCTGTTCAAAATGTTTCTTGTATTATTATATCACGGTAGTAGTTGAATATTGGCAATCGAAATAGGAAAGGTAATGATCATCCCCTGCGTCCACCTGCACACAAGCCAGAGGGTTTCCCGCTATTCCGTAATCATCACACCACTATTATTGCCATTGGTTAGAGGAATCGATGCAACTGACTACAACAGAGTTTATCAAGAATAACTTACCGGAGCTGCGACTCCAACTGTTGTATTCAGATTTCTCCGATAAGCGATTACTCAATCCCGATGGATTTGAAGCCAATGTCAACACTTGGCTCCACTTCCTACTAACTTACATTGAGAACGATAAGAGCCCAGAACTGAAATTTTCGATTGATGCCACCACTTTACAAAGTCAATTGACGCTACCAAAATATGGACAACCTCAGCTGCTTAACTTTGCCCTCGACAGTGGAGTACGGACATTGAAATTGGCACCGTGGTCGGAATATCAATCGAACCCAGGGTTGGTTTCACGAGTGTGGAAGTTAGTATTTGGATCCAATTGGAACAGTGCTCAAGGAGATCGTCTTAAACCGGAACGATATCTTGCCCTTGACCTTCTTCGAACAAAAGCAAATCAGTATTGGGAAAAGATTCAACATGGCTATGATGGGGAGATCATGCCCAATTTGACGACGAGAACCGACATTATGCATCGGCTTAAGCATATCCCCCATCTATTTGCAATTGATGTTGAAATGCTCACCATTTATTGGCAAAAGAATGGACATTGTGTCATTGATGGTGATAATGTGCGGTTTGGTGAAAGTACGGTAGCAATTCTGGAAATTGAAAAGACGATTATTGGAATGAAATCGACCTATATTACCGTTAAGAACCATAACGAACGCCTTGAAAAGGAAGTTGACGATTTGGGTTTGAAAATTAAAAAGTCAGTGTCCGATAAGACCGATTCCAATAGAATCAAGCATATGTTGAAGGTTAAGAAAGTTTTAAATAATCTGTTAACTGATGGGATATCGATAGAATCGAATATCAAAACATTTTTGACCAAGATTGAAGAACAACTGCGAAACATCGCTACGACTCAAGCATTGAAGGATGCCACCCAGGTGATGAAAGAACTCAATTCCGAGATTGATCATGACGAAATTGAAAAGATTCGTGAAGAAGCAGAAGATGAAATCAAGAAGATCGATGAAATCAGTGCTAAGCTTGGTAGTGTCGATCTTGATGTCGATGAATCAGAAGTGGACGAAGAATTCGATAAGATTTTGCAAGAAGAACAAGAAAAGGAAAAGAAAGCCAAGGAAGAAGTTGCCAACACCGAACAAAAGATCAAGGGGGCAGTTAACGTTGTCAAAGAAGAGGACAGAGTGGCCGATGAGACTAAGAAAAAGGTACAACATGATGTTAAACATGATGTCAAGCATGATATCAAACATGACATTAAGCATGATGTTAAACATAAAGTTAAGACAGTGGTCAAGGGCGTCAAAAAAGAAGCAAGCAAAAAGATCAGAGCCGAAGAAAAAGCTTTGGCTAATGATGATTCTGAAGTGGTAAAGAAAGTTGTTGTCGAAGGTTTGGGTAAAGTGGTTGATATCGCCGATGGCCATGATAAAGTCAAAAAACAAATTAAGAAGGCTAAGGATGCAGTGGAGGATATCGAGGATATGCGGAACGCTGCTAACACCATGAAGAAACTCCATGAAAAGCGTAAAGAAGAAGATCATAAACTTCAAGTTTTGCAGACAGGAAAGGTGGCCAACGACACCATCAACAAGACAGAATCCAAGAACAAATCCAAAACTGGCGATACCTCTTCTAGTGGTAGTGCTGACCAAAACATAACACCTACTGACGCTTCTTCGAATCAACTGTCTGATGATACTAAAAAGTCGAAGTCGGAAACCGGGACGCCGTCGAAGAAAGTAACGTCAGAAGGTGAATCGACTAAAAAGGTATCTGAAACTCCACAAAATAATTCTGTCGATATTTCTGATACTTCGAAACCCGAGTCAGAAACTGAAGCTATAAAAGATACCACCGAAGAATCACCTTCAACAGAAGAATTACAAAAGCGTCTTAACGCACTTAAAATTTCTGATAAGAATACCACAACAAAAAAATCAGAAGAAAAGCAAAAAGAGCCAGTTGCTAATTAATATTTACTAGTCATTTATATAATCATTTAAATCATCACATTGTAGGAACACCTATTGTTTATCAGCCACATGGACACCGGTTGTTACGGTTGTTTTGGTGTCATTAACAGTTACAACATCATTATCAACGGTTTCGGTTATTTCGTGGATAACCACATTATTATCATTGACATCAATTCTAGTGATTGATTCTGACCATTCCCCCAGAATCCATTTCTGTATCTTGTTGTCGGTCCATCTGGGGGAAAAGTAAACTAAGACGATTGCCACCATTCCGAAGATTAACCCAACCAACTTTTCAAGTACCAGGTGGAAAAAGGAATTGGTTATTAACAACATGTACCACCATAAACTAACCAACCATATAATGTAAACGTGAGGGTTCTTATACAAGAAAGATGTAATGGCCACGGCTCTGTCACCCCAAGAGCCACCGGCCTTAAGTTGGTTGAATAAAAGTTGAATGTGGCGCCATAAATGGGTCCAACCCAACCAAGAGATCAGACTTTCCATGAATAATAATAACAGCAGCTGCACCAACAAAAACACATGTCCCAGAGGATCATGGCCACCTTCCCAAGTCCCCTTTACCTTACGACAAGTATAAGAAGTAAGTGAATTCAGCATTCGAACCCCCAGTTCTAGTTCAGGGGTGAAAAATCGTTCAAAAGACAGATGGATAGGGGTTTGAGTATCAATCACACATTTACCCCCAGTCAACACAAATACCTTATCCATAATTGGCAATCCAAAACACCATTGAGTAAAAAGCCACCACCAAATGCTAAGAATTGTGAATCTTATCAATGCTGGAATGAGGTCAGCTGGCTTAACTCTTTTGTTTGCCACCTGAGCAGCATAAAAGGCAAAAAGTATCACTCCAGTCCAACCCCATCCCTTTTTAACAAAAATCTGGTTAACAAAATTCCGTTTATCATTCCAATAATTATTCAAGGTATCTTCGGATCCACAAACCTGAATGATCTTACCAAGGATGAAATTTGCCAAAAACAGGCAGATAAATAACAATTCAGCCAAAGAAAGTCGGAATTTCTGAGCCTTTTGTTGGAACCAAGATGATCCAACTGTCACCAAGCGATCTATTTCTTGGTGGGATTCATGAGTAGTCATTAGGAGACGTAACCACAAAGTGCGTGAGTTGAATAAATGTATGGTATGGCAATCTATAGAAGGCAATCGATGGTCATGGAAAACTTATATAAATATGGCTATTAACTACCTTGTTGTTTCGTTGTCAATGATTACTAGGTCTAGATATAATATTAAGTTGAAGGTAGAATAAAGCGGGGTCAATATTGCCTCCTACTGCACGGTTGGTTCCACAAAGATTTGCTAAACGAGCAGATACTTGTACGATTAACTATCGATGTCCACATACAGATCAGAGATATATGGACTCCCCAAGACAGATACGTCGAGGTGGAGACTTCGAGTATCTGATTTGGGACGACAAACATGGCATTACCTCGAAGACGACGAATTGGCCTCTGCTGAACCTCAACTGACTTTTGTCCAACACGCTCTTGAAAGTGAAAAATTCCCATATCCCGAAGCAAAAGGTAATGATGGCGATGCATGGAAGGCTTGTCAACAAGGGGCTCTGTTCTTTGAACTCTTACAGGATGAACTGGGGGTGTTTCCATGCATGTACCAAGGACCCCAATTTATGACCATTGGTATCGTTGCTGCTTGTTATTATTGTGGGATTGAACTCCCTCAACCCGTTAAAACAGAAATGATCCGGTATATTGTCAACACAGCTCATCCTGTCGATGGGGGTTGGGGATTACATACTGTTGATAAACTGACATGTTTTGGGACGACAATGAATTATGTATGTCTTCGGTTATTGGGAATGGAAGCTGACCATCCAGTTATGGTTAAAGCTCGCAAAACTTTACACCGGTTGGGTGGAGCTACTGACAATCCTCATTGGGGGAAGGCGTGGTTGGCGACGCTTAATTTGTATAAATGGGAAGGTGTTAATTCGCTGCCTCCAGAATTATATCTTTTACCTGAAGTTTTACCATTGTACCCAGGTAATTGGTGGGTTCACACCCGGGCAATTTATTTGCCCCTTGGGTTAATTTTGGCAAATAAATTACAATGTCGTGAGACGGAATTACTTCGTCAACTTCGTAACGAAATCTATATCAAGCCTTACGAATCGATTGACTTTTCCAAATGTCGGAATAGGGTATGTGGTGTTGATTTGTATTACCCCCATACCAAGATTTTGGATATGTGTAATTGGGTTTTGGCAAAGTATGAGAAATGGAGACCATCATTCATGAAGAAATGGGTTAATGGCTATGTTTATGATTTGCTTGTTAAGGACTATATCAATACGGAATGGCTTCTGATTGCTCCAGTTTCGTATGCGTTTTCGTTGATTGCTACCTATAATTTTGAAGGTGATCAACTGGAAAACTTTAAGAAGCTCAAAGATAGACTTTATGATGTTACTTTCTTAACGTCACAAGGGATGTGTGTAATGGGTACTAATGGGGTACAAGTTTGGGATGCTCTGTTCATGGTGCAATATTGGTTCATGGCGGGATTAGCAGAATTACCAAAGTATCAACCCATGGTTAAAAAGGCATATGAATTCCTTGTGAGATCTCAATTTACAGAAGAATGCCAACCGGGTTCTCTGAGAGATCTCCGGAACGGGGGGTGGCCATTTTCAACAAAGGAACAAGGTTACACTGTTAGTGATTGTACCGCAGAAGCAGTCAAGGCAATTATCATGGTGAAGAATTCCCCTGTTTATAAAGACGTTCATGATCAAATTTCTGATGAAAGACTTTATGATGCCATCGACGTGCTTTTATCACTTCAAAACCGGGGTCTGTTAGAATTTGGTTCATTTTCTACCTATGAAAAGATTAGAACTACTCCATTACTCGAACGTATCAACCCAGCAGAAGTGTTTAATAACATTATGGTGGAATATCCTTATGTCGAATGTACTGATTCCCTGGTGTTAGGGCTTACTTATTTCCATAAATACCATCCTGACTACAAGCTGGATTTGATCAAATTTGCTATTGATGATGCTATCAATTATATCATTAATGCTCAAGCTGATGATGGGTCGTGGTATGGCTCCTGGGGGGTATGTTATACCTATGCAGGGATGTTCGCTTTGGAAGCATTGGATTCGATTAACAAGCATTATGATAATTGTGAAACCGTTCGCCGGGGATGTGATTTCTTAATTTCAAAACAATTACCTGATGGAGGGTGGCTGGAACTGATGAAAGGGTGTGAAACTCATAGTTATATCAATGGGGAAAAGTCGCTTGTTGTTCAAACCGCTTGGGCGTTAATTGGACTTTTATTAGCTAAATATCCTCATCGCGAGCCACTCGATAGAGCGGCTAAATTAATCATGGACGGACAGTTACCTACTGGTGAATGGAAGTTTGAGGATATTGAAGGGGTATTTAACCATTCATGTGCTATTGAATATCCATCATACCGTTTCCTTTTCCCAATTAAGGCATTGGGTCTTTACAATAAAGCCAAATCCATAAGTCATTAAACGTCATACAACAGCTTAATTGGGTAACTCAGTTTAAGATACAGCCGGTCACCTAAATTCATTGTAACACCTCGGACACTGGCACCAATCAGCGAGGTGGCTACGCCATCATGTGCAGTGGCAATGGTCCCGGTTTCAATAGATGACTTTCTATTAAGGAATGCAATGGCATGTTTCAACTTTTTCGACCGGGAATGGTCTGCACGAGGATCCAACAGAATGGGGGTTGTATGTTCGATGCGATCCACCGTTGAGTAAGGTGGAGGGTCACTCACCAAGTCATTAGCTTGGCGATGTAAATTATTTCGATTAATGACACATTTGTGACAATAACATATTTGATAATGTTGTTGGAACCGGTTTCGGAATTTGGTGATGGTATCACGGAACCCCTTTTCTAAGTCAATTCTGGATATGGTATCTTGGGGTTCGAGTAACCATCTGGTAGTTGTTTTTGATAATTGAAGGTAATAAAGTAATGACAAATGATGAGTTCGATAAAATAGATCGATATCGATGGTGGGGACCAACACGGTGTCTCGATTGGATTTCTCAATCCCCAACAGATAAAATTGCATGTATCTAATGGCAGCCTCAGTAAGGATTTCCTTACAATATATACTTTCACACCAGCCTTGACTGATAACCTGGTCCATGAAAGGTTCTTGTTTAATCACCAATTCGGTCAAATTTTCCCATTGGTGAATCAGCTTTGGTAATGTCAAAAAGGTTAAATCATAACGACGGTAAACGCCAAGGATGGTATCAATCATGTTCACCAAGTCATTTTCTCTTCTCAGTTGGGCATCAATTTTGGAATGCTCGATGATTTTATCCATCAGCAATAATCTAAACGAGTCAACGGTGAATACCCCCAGTTTTTTAATCAGGGTCCGAATCCTGCCATCCAAAGTACCTTTGGAAGCATGAAACAATTTTGAATAATACTTTGTAATCCCCATAAAGAAGAATTTCTTATCCAAATACTTGAATAATACCCGTTTCCTTAATTCTTCATGAGTCAAAGTTTTATTAAATGGACAAATGCATTTTGAATTTGCCGCTTGTTCAATGGAAAAGTCATTATCACAAAACCCCGTGCCAACATCGTTGGTTAAAGCGACATCAGTTGCAAGGGCCAGGTTACAAACAGGACAGCGGACAACCACCCGGACATCATTAACCAGAGCCATGGTAGTATGATAATTAAGATCGATAGGGTCATTCAGATACAGGTATAACAAGTCGACATAAGTATAGCAAGCACTAATGCTGGGATTATAATCAAAGGTACGATCATCGATGAAATCACATACCCGTTGTAAGGGGAAAGGATAAAAGATCATTCTCATAAACTTTCCAATCATAAAATTGTTATAATATGATGTTGGGTTCATCATAAACGAGTACCACACCAATAATACATCTAATGGGGGGAAAAACGAATCAAACTTGGATAAAGAATCCCTACCAAATAAAAGCCCCGCTTCATATGCCTTTCTTTCATCCATTGGTCGTAATCGAGGTTCTTTTTCCAAATAATTTCTTAATGCCAGGACAAATGCAACAAATCGACGCAGGGCCAAATGAAGGTATCGTTTCCAATCACAGTTTGGGTTATCTGAATGCTTTAGGATACGAACTTTCATTGCTTGGAACAGCTTCAATAATTTTAGATGATAAATAGCCTCATCTACCTTTGGGTAATGGTTGATTCGAGTATCGATTTCGCCGGTTTCGGTATAGATGCCAATTTTTGCCAGGGCCAAGTGGTTAATATCAGCATTATACGACTCATCAGTAAAGATGGAGTACTGAGATGGCATAATCGATAATGATTGATGGTGGCTAGATAGCCATTATTTAAATCAATCAATCTTATTTTTGGATTGGGCGGAACCTCACCATAATTTGGTAAAAAAATATCTGCATCGTCAACACTAATTTAATCACTAAAAAAACAGTCAACAAACGTCTGATTCCGCCTTCATCACTGGTTGGTGGATAGCGACATTGATTGAATGATGAATGTAGATTGTGGCAACTTATTGTTCGACTCTTTCCTTTTGTCGTTTCCCCGCTGGTTGCCCCGTATTCAAGAAATTTGCTAACCTGCGTCTTGATAAACTTTCGACATTTCAGGTCCAAACATTCGGCACAGAAAGTCAATTCTTTTTTAGGATAGTAGTCAGTGAGCAATTGGAGGTACCATGATCAATTAGAGTTTCTATGTTGTGATTATCAATCGGGGAATGTAAGCTTCCTTTCGACGCCTCCATCAACTCTGCTTCAGTTTGTGGCGGGCATCCATCACCATTACGAAAAAAAACCGACCCGAACGAACTGATTATCACTTTTTCGTACTTTATGGGCGGAGATGTCCCGGACATGTATTATCCGATTTCACCTCTCGCTCTAGAAGCATCGTTCTATGGTTACCATCTCATAAAAATAATAATAAGCTTAGAGGTTGGTAGATTTATGCAATCCTTTTGATGTGAGGAATGTGCCGAAAATGGATCGCGTATTGCTTAAAGTCGGTGGACGCAATGGAGGATCGTGCGAAAGAACGTCTCTCCATGTCAAAAGGGCGATGCACATGAAAATTATGAGATTGAACGATTGCTGAACCTAATTTTTGTCATCGGCTTCTATTATGTCGCTACCCCTCGGACTAACCAAACTAGTAACATTGCTTCAATGCTCCCTTTAATATCTGCAACTAGGGCTATCTCTTAGACAACTGTATGGAAATGTCGAAACTGGAAGTATATTTACCAAAAAAAGGGAACCCTCGACAAATTGTCGATCGTTAATTGTGTAACCGTATATTCATTGTTGATTGCTTTGTGAATTGTTTATTCATGATTAATAATTGAGGTACCGTTTGATAAATCCGTCATTAGTTTTTAAATCACCAAATGGTACGGGTGGTTTCCGCTCAAGTTGTTGCTCAACTGATTGGAATGATTGATCGGGTCGATAACCCCGAACCCATTGCATCACTTCTCTTTCATCTAAAATGGGTAACCCATAATTGTCTAAATCACCACCGTCACGCTTAAGCACTGAATCAAAGTACCCGGGGAGAGTCGTTGCCCCATATCTTCCGGGTAACGTTTGACGACCATAATCATTGAAATTATCCCCAGGTGGTGGTCCTTGATACTCAGTATCATCCCAGCAGTATTTTTTGAAGCATCGACTGCACTGTTCTGTTGGTTGTAATCCTTGGCGTTCTCGTTCTCTTTGAATGATGGCACAACCAACGCATGCAGACCACTCGTCATCTAATGTACCATTCAATCTGGTTGCAACTTCAAACCCATTTTGAATCATGGCATTTCTCGATTCCGTCGAGTATTGCATTTTGAAAGTTGAGGTGTTACTCCAAAATGAAAATGGTCTATTAGCGAGGTAAACCACTAATGGGGTGTAATAAGGGTCGCCGGCGACTTTACCTTGCATTTTATCAGCAAAGCATCCAAAAAAGGTTGGTCTGGCAGTCAAATTGGCATTAAGAAACGTCTCCGGTGATGGCACTGGTGGGAACAGTGATGTCTTGCCTTTGTTAGTGAATTGATTTTGATAAGTGTTGTAAAATGATGACCCGTCAGGCCATCCATTTTGGTCATCGCCATTATCGCTAGCAAAAATAATGTCGACACCACGGTCTTTTTGTAGAAGTGGGGTGACAGGAACATTTTGACCGTCAAAAGCACCGTCACAAAGATATAACGAACGATTTCTAGCGACAGAAGTAGCATCGCTAGAAGAATCGAAAAATGGATTAGGAATCACGGCAACGTCAATTGGCATTTGTGTTGCCTTTGCAACAATACTGTCGATAACATCTTTAACAATAATTGGGAGACCCAGGGTATTAAAATCTTTGAAAAAATAATTGAAAATTGATGAAGAGCAAGCAAATTCAAAACTCAAATTATCAAAACCATCTCTGCATGTCGAATCTGCCGACTTGAATAATGTCTTTGAAGTTGAACCATCATTCAACTTGGTTCCAAGAAATGTTTGCTTGGCGAAAGCAGAAAGACGAGGATCAGGAGAACCAAACTCATATGGATTCATTTCAAATCTAACTGAGTCGTGATCCATCATAAAAGTCAAGGGCTTTCTCAGGGTTGAAACTAAAATGGGGAAGGGCATTTGATGGCTTTGAAACAGGGGAGACTCTTGTAATGATGAGATTTGGAAATCATTACCAAAATGTGATAACAGAGGAAGTAATGAAAAACTTAATAGCCGCCCCCAAACATCGGTGATAGTCACGGGAAATCCTCTAACAATTTTTGAAACGAGGTCCATGGCAATTTGAACAACATACAAGGAGTTATCGAAGATATTCTTCAACCCACGAATGTTCAAGATGCTTCGATTCAAGTCCCAAAGGGTATTATTGGCTATTAGTTCATCCATCGATGGATATTCTTGGGCAGCTAATGACGAAACCATCCACAGACCCCCCAGTAACCCCACGATGTAAGTCAGAGATTGTAAGATACCAGCCATGGGGTTGGAATCACTCTGGGTTCTTTCATCATATGCAGAAAATACCCCAGCCCCAGCCAACATTGCCCGATACCCCCCTCCAGAAAATGCTAATCCTACTCGAATTTGTCGAGAGGTATTTGATAAAAACTCAGGGTCAAAGTCAGTGATATTGGCATCTTGTAAAAATTGGGATAACCTTGGTGCAGTAATTTGATCTCGATTGGACACCCAGGTGTTTTCATCATCTGAAACAACCAGACCCCTTCTGATAATATCATCCCGAGGACATTCGGCGTAGTTTACGCCATAGGCCGTAACTACAGCTATCCAATATATGAACGACCACAACATACTCCGGTGATGCGGATTTTAGGGCTTATAGATAAATATATACCCGTCATTTTCTAAGAATCAATAACAGTAATTGCCAAATAGGTTAAATCACTGGACAAGTTTAGTTTATGGGCTCGACCCTGCATATCAGATCGTCTAACCAATTATAAAAACGACCAATTCGAATATCTAAAGAAAATGTGATGATCAAAGCGACGGGGGGGTTCTAAACATTTCAATTGGTGTTGTTGCTGTTGACGTGAATAGTTGCATTGATAAACCGCAACTCTTTTATTGTCCTTGTACTATCAACAACACCAATTCCTAAAAAATAACTGCTTGGCGTTTACACAAGGTCGCAAATACTAAACAAGGAAAAGTAGGAAACCACAATGGAACGTGAATTATCGAATGTTGATCATCAATAAGAGCTTGCACAAACGCGTGCAATATAATGGCAATAATACTAACTCGATTGGGATATTCGTCAAAGAAAATTTGTAGCTTTTTATTTTTAGTATGGTGTTATTTGACCACTTTTTGAAGTGGGAAATTCACCGCTTTTATGTATTTATAGACATGCGTTAGACTCACGCAAGGGGAATGCTTCGTTACAACTTGTTTCAAAAGTTTGAGATGTATACATAAACAAAACAATTTGACAGCGTTTGCTCTAAGGATACCTGATGGCGAGATGACATTATCTAGGCAGTATTAAATGATGTTTTTTACGTACTTGACGACTATTATTATGCCTACGTCGTTTGTCACCTCACAACTTGCCCAGCGATGTACTGAGGCCACCCACCTTTATCGTCATTTTCAGTTTACGTGTTATTTGTGCGCACGTGCACATAAGTTTTTATCATGACCCTACGAGAACACCTTGATGACATCAATGTCCAGTTAGGTAAATTAAGAGATTGGTACTGTCGTCAATCGAAAACCCGGCAAGTGCTACTTGCCCTTGCTGCGATTTTATCTGCCATTATTGGTGTACTTGTTCTCATCTTCCATCACCGAATCATCCAAATTTTGAAACTGGTGGCTAATAAGTGGCAGAACTTTAAGTGGGGGCAATTAGTGTTATGGCTTCTTGTGTTTTTTGTTGGATTTCCTCCCTTGATTGGGTTTTCTGCTCTTCTGGTCCTCTGTGGTATGGTGTATGGATTCCCGTGGGGGTGGCCATTGTTAGCATCGGCGCTGATTTTGGGGCTGTTTGCCCTGTTTTTGGTATTTAGATACCTTCTCCATAACCAGGCGGTGTATTTGGCGAATAATAATGAAAAATTCAGAGCATTCGCTGAGGTTTTACGAGATGACAATTCATTGCTTTTGTTATGCTTAATCAGATTATGCCCATTGCCTTATCTGCTTTCGAATGGGGCATTACTGGCAATCCCAGCATTACTGCCGTTGACTTTCTTGTTGGCACTGACACTCACTCTGCCAAAGTTATTGATCCATTTATTCATTGGCTCAAGAATTGAGCAATTAGGCGATGATACTCAGCTGAAGGGGCACAAGTTAATCAATATCGCTAGTATTATCTTGACCGCCGGTGCTGCTCTGCTTACCACTTGGCTCATTTATCGGAAAATGCAACAAAAGTTGGCACAATATCATCAAAATGGTGAAAGTTACGATAACATGATTTTCGGTAACTTTGATGAAGAGCTGAACATTGAACTTCACCTGCATGATTATGATGCTGATAACTTTGTTATTGATGACGATGATATTGAGCAAAGAAGAAGTGAACAAAGGGAACGGTATGAAATTGAAGATTTTGAAATTAGCGATGATGAAGACATTAGACTTTAGGACAGTTATAGAGTTAGGATATTTTGATCACGTGATCTGGTCTTGTCATCGGCTCAGTGACTATTACTTATGAAGAAATCAATATATATCTGGTTAGAGATGTCTTGGTAATTTAATTTGGTTGTTATTTGTTCTCTGGTTAACACCATCCCGATTGCTTCCTGTGTCTTCGTTTCGGTTTCCCTCGCTCATCTCATCGCACCCTATCTCATCTCAAACCCAAATCACCAACCGCCCATGGGTGAATCCGAGCTAAATACAAACGACTTGGCTTTCCCTAGAGGTGGGGCTTCGGCTTTAACACCCCTTGAAATCAAGGAGGTTCATACCGAGGCTGCTCGTGATGTCCTCTTCGAAGCAGCCCCCACCACCAAACGGAAAAAGCTGCTGGAAAACTCCCTGGCCCCTAAGAAGAAGTCAAAGAAATCTAAACAGCAAGAAACTGAAGATGAAGATGAAATCCCCATTGAACACTTTTCTATCAAACTGTTGGTCCCTGGTACATCGGTGTTGGGTCAAGTTACCCACATCCTGACCCTTGAAATGGCAATCTCCATTGGTGATAACCTTGTTGGGTTTGTACCTATTACCTCAGTTTCAAAGGAAGTCAATGATGCCATTGAAGCCTATGATGGTGAATCTCTGGATGACGAAGATGATGAAAATTTTGTTGGTAACAAGGTTTCCCCAAAGGCCCCCGAACTCGCAAAGTTATTCACTGTTGGTACTTGGCTCAGAGCTAATGTCGTATCTAACTCTTCTGATCCCAAGCTGGGTAAGCGGAAAGTTGAACTTACAATTGAACCCGAACAAGTTAACCAAGGGATTGAAGAAGAAGATCTCGTTGAACACAACGTGATTCAAGGGTCGGTTGTTTCCGTTGAAGATCACGGGGTAATCGTTTCCACCGGTATCGAAAAGATTTCTGGTTTCATCCCCAACAAAGAACTTAAAGATAACACCGTTTCTCCTGGTCAAGTTCTTTTATTGTCAGTTGTATCCAAGAAGAATCGGGCCGTAACATTACGTCCTGCAGAAGCCTTGACAAAGAAACTGGCTGTTACCACTATCTCTTCCGTGGACGCCGTTCGCCCTGGGATGATCATTGAAGCCTTGGTTGCTTCCGTTGGCGATGGCTTGACCTGCAGATGCTTCGGGATGATGGATGGTCTGGTATCTTTGAGTCAATTGCATGTGTTTGATCATAAGGAGCTTAACCATAACTACGGTATTGGTAACCCTATTAAAACGAGAGTTTTGGGGGTGTTAAAAAAACTGGGACAACCTAAGTTGATCCTTTCGGCATTGAAACTGGTTACTAGCTTGGATACCACCGTTTCTAGAACAAAGGCTCTTGAAGCTTGGCCCCATGGTTCCCGGTTTGAACTGGCTAAAGTGGTGTCCTTCGATGATGAATACATTTATGTTAAACTCTCAGTTGACTACTACGGGCAAGTTCACAAGCTGAATGTCGATCCTGATGCCTTACAAGCTTTGGAAACCGTTTATGCTGTTGGTACCACCCATAAGGCTAGAGTTACTGGATTCCTGACCATTGATGAAATGTTCGTTCTTACCATGAACCCTACCAAGATCGAATGTGAATATATGACCACCAACGACATCCCCATTGGGGCCACGCTCCCCGTTGAAATTGTGGACGTAGAAGGTGAAGGTAAGGGTATTAAAGTTACCCTTGTTTCTGGTGGTTTCCACGCTTACGTTCCCCCTACGCATGTTTCCGATATCAAATTGGTTTATCCTGAACGGAAATACAAGAGAGGTCTGAAACAAATTGCCAAAGTCATCTCCAAATCTGGTCAGAAGGTGTTTGTTTCGTTGAAGAAGTCCATTACTAGTATGGATGATGAAGACATCATCACTAATTTGGATGATGTCACCATTGGTCAAACTTCAATGGCTACTGTTGATAAGTTTATTCCTAATGGTGCTCTTGTGCTGTTCTTCAATGGTACTAGAGCTTTCCTTCCCAAAAATGAAATCTCGGAAGTGTTTGTGCAAAATGCTGCTGACCATTTGCGGATTGGTCAAACAGTTAAAGTGAGAGTGCTTTCCAAATCTGAAGATGAAAATGGTACTCGTATCACTGTATCCTGTCGTCATCTGACTGAATTGGGTGATAATCAAAAGGATGCTATGGAAGAAATCATTGCAGGTAAAACCAAGGCTACCGGTATTGTCACTGAGAAGACTAAGGATGCTGTTGTAGTTGAATTCAAGGATCATGAGGGCATCAAGGGGGTAATTGCTAACGGTCTTCTCTCCGATGGTAATTACGAACAAAATCAAGAATTGGCTAAAAAGTTGACCCTTGGCGCCGAACTTGAAGTATTGATTCTTGAAAAGGACTTAAAGAACGCTACATTGATTGCTACTGCTAAGGAACTGATGTTAAACGGTAATGTTCCTTGTAATTATGAGGAAGCGGAAAAGTCTCAAGGTTCTTCTATTGCTGGGTTTGTTAAATCCGTCACCCTGATGGGGTTATTTGTTTCCTTTGGTAACAGATGTACCGGGCTTATTCTTGCCAGATATGCTGCCGGTCCTGGTGAAGACTTATCTAAAGCCTTTTACAAAAATCAACTGATTTCGTGTCTGGTTGTTCGTACTGACCCTGAAAACGAAAGATTCCTTCTTAGTATGGGGGGTACTGGACCTGCTGAACTTTTGGTTAACCCTGTCGACAAACTGAAGAAGCTGACTTCTGCCTTTGTTGAAGGAGTGAAGACCAAGGCCCGGATTGTTGAAAACAAGGGTCTGTACTTGCAAGTGCAATTAGCTGATAACTGTGCTGGTCGGATTTCAGCTCTGGCTGCCTTTGATTCCGTTAAGGATATTAAGGACCCTATCAACCCCTTAGCATCATTCAAGCCTGGTAAGACTATCAAGGTTACTGTTGTTGGTGTCCATGACCCTAGAAAGCTCCGTTATTTGCCCATGAGCGAACGTCAAGCACAAAGAAACCAAGTGTTTGACCTTTCCATTAGTAAGCTTGATCATAAGAAGTTGAGTGACTATTCCAAGGGTGATCAAGTTGATGCCTTTGTCGATCGGGTTATCAACGGGTACGTCTGGGTTCTGGTTCTGCCTCTGATTCACGGTCGTGTTCTGATTCTTGATGTTAGTGATAACTTGGCTGAGCTGGTCGAAGATCATCTTGTTGTTGGCCAATTATTAAAACTTGTCGTCACTGAAGTCGATGAAGAACATGGTGTGTTGCAAATGCTGGGTAGAAAGAATCATATTGCTGATTACTCTAAGGTGAAAATTGGGGCCAAGTTGCCTTGTAGAGTTATCAAGAGCACCGACAGCTACGTGTTGGTTGAAGTCGGTAACGGTGTTACTGCTCTGGCATTCATCACCGATGCCTTGGACGATTTCTCTAAGAATTTGGCCACCGAATTCCCTGCCAATAAGGTTACAACTTGTACTGTCCTCGATCTTGATGATGAACACAAGAGGGTTGCTGTGCTGTTGAGACTGGATGATGTAAAGGACAAAACTGTTGATCTGGTTGATGACTTGGAAGTTGGGGAAGTGATTCGGGGGATTATCAGAAGTATTGGTGCTGTTGGTGTTTACGTATCCCTTGGTAGACTGGTATTTGCTCTTGTTAGAGTTTCTGACTTGAGTGACCTGTACTTGGCTGACTGGAAGAAGCACTTTAAGGTTGGTCAATTGGTCACGGGGAAGATTGTTCAATGTAAGGAAGCCGGTAGAGTCTTGATGACGCTTAAGGATCTGGAAGTTGCTGGTGAACTTAACCAAGTGAAGAGATACGAAGACCTTGAAGTTGGTGAAGTATGTGAAGGTACCGTTCGTTCGGCTACCGATTTCGGGGTGTTCGTTAAGCTTGATGGTTACTTGAATGTTTCTGGGTTGTGTCACAAGCTGGAAATCGGTGAAGACATCACCCAAGCGCCTAGTGAATTGTTTGGCGAAGGTGACAGAGTCAAGGTTAAGGTGCTTAAGAAGAACCCTGAAAAGAGACAAGTGTCTCTTGGGATGAAGGCTCTGTACTTTACTGAGGATATGGATGTCGATTCTGAAGAAGAGGAAGAAGAGGAAGAAGTTGAAAATGCTGATGGCTCTGATAACGAAGACTTTGTCATGGATGAAGCTAATCAAAGTGAAGCTGAAGATTCTTCTGATGAAGAAGATGAAGGTGCCAAAACTGCTGATACTGATGTCCTTTCCACCGGTGGTTTCGACTGGACTGCGTCTATTTTGGACCAAATCAATCAAGACGATTACGACCTGGATTCTGATGATGAGGAAGACTTCACCAAGAAGAAGAAGAAGTCGAAGAAGTCCAAGGTTGAAGATAAGACTGGTGATCTTGCTACTAAGACCCCTGAAAGTATTTCTGACTTTGAAAGATTGCTCGTCGGTAACCCCAACTCCTCTGTTTTGTGGATGAACTACATGTCTTTCCAATTACAATTGTCTGATATTGACAGAGCTAGAGAAATTGGTAAGAGAGCTTTGAAGACTATCTCCTACAGAGACGAACAAGAAAAGATGAACATCTGGATTGCCATGCTTAACTTGGAAAACACTTTTGGTAACGAAGACCAATTGGCAGAAGTTTTCAAGGATGCTTGTCAATATATGGATTCTTACACCATGCACCAAAAGTTGGTTTCCATCTATGCTATGCTGGATAAGGTACAACAAGCTGATGAATTATACCAAAAGATGCTTAAGAAGTTTGGTAAAGAACATTTGCCCGTATGGACCCAATACTGTGCTTGGTTGATGGATAGAGGTGAATTGAATGAAGCCAGAGAATTATTGGCCAAGGCATTGACGGTGTTGCCTAAGCGTACTCACATCGATGTGGTTAAGAAATTTGCCGGTATGGAATTCGCTCGGGGTCACCTCGAACAAGGTAGAACTTTATTCGAAGGGTTAATTCAAGATGCTCCTAAGCGGATTGACTTGTGGAATGTTTACATCGATCAAGAAATGAAGGATGGGGAAAAGGACAAGGTTGAAGATTTATTCGACCGGGTGTTGACCAAGAAATTGACCAAGAAGCAAGCCAAGTTCTTCTTTGGTAAGTGGTTAGAATATGAAGAAAAGATGGATGATGCAAAGATGCAAGAACGGATCAAGGCTAAGGCCAAGGCTTATGTTGATGCTCAAAACAAGGAATGAGCTTATCATAGCCATTATATGTATAATAGATGAACGTTAGTATTATTATTATTCACAATGTAGTTAATTTCCGTTCGAGTGAACTTTCATTGGTTAAATGACGAAGCTCCATTAAGGTTATATCCAATTGAACCATCTTGGTATCAGCGATTACTGTACCTCTAACCCCTCGTTGTTGTGGGATATCTCCCATCCCGGCAACGTCCTCCAATAATCTCTTTTGGTATAAATTACCCCAACATGTCTTCACAATGTCTAAGGGCCAAACCCGTTGTGATACCTGAAATTGGGCTCGAAGAGTCAGGTCTATTCTTGACGTCCCATGTACTGCCGCTGCCACATTCTGGGCAGTAATCATATCTTTATATTCACGATAAGCTGACAACAAATTAGTCACCCCTTTCAGTTGGCGCCTTTCGGTATCTCTAGCTGCAGCAATAATGAGCTGGAGCTCCAAAGGCAGTAAACTTTCTACCTTTTGACTAGTGATACTTCCAGGGGCGTTATTAACTAAAAGTTGAAGTAAGTCACTATCTGAAGGTATCGGATCCTTTTCGGTGATCGATGTCACCCCGATGATGCAGTGTTGATAAAATTGACGGAAACTTTTGGTGGTAGCAAAAATATCAAATACAAGTTTTGTTAATGTCGTGTTACCTTTATAGGCATCATCTACCCATTGGTTCCATAGCTCACCATATCCAGGATTGTCTAACTGTTGTTTGATTTCATCCTTCAATAAGAGACCAGGGCGAAGATCATTCCAAAACAGTTGAAGATCCATGGGGTGGTTAATCGCCAAAACTCTTTGACTAAACCGAGAAAGAACCCGTTTCTCAAGAAGTTCTCTTGTAGTAATCCGAGGACTGATACCAACGATACAAATAGGGTTTCCTGATGTTTGACTCAATTCAAACAAATTATACAAAAGCGTCTGACGTACCAGAGTCAGGGTAAACTTGTCAAACTCATCAATGACAAATATCATTGCCATCTTTTCTCTATTGGTACTTTCCAAAGTCGACATGATATTTGCAAAGGTATCGTTTGACAGTCGAACTTCAAACAATCTTTCATTATCTTCAGTTAACCCTGACTTCCGAAAAGCCGAATCCATTTGTCTGGCAATCTCTCTTAATCCAATCCCATCATCATTATGAATAAAACTGTTGAGCCGAATTACAAGAAATTGATCGGGAAATTCTTCTTCCACTTTTGCCAACGCCAGATTAACCAATGCTGATTTACCCGTACCTCTTGGCCCAACTACAAGAACTGAGTGGCCTTCATGATCCCTAACCGTATTGACAAACATGGTATGAAGCTGATTATATTGATCGCCAAGCAGCAGAGATGGTAGCCAATGGAAATCATCTCCCGTTAGTTGTTTGCTCACTGAATTCTTCACCAATTCAATATCATGGGTACTAACTAAAGCATGGTCTTCATTGGCTATCCGTTGTCGTTTAGCAGCCAGTTGATCGCCTTCATCGCGAAACTCCAATGGTAATGTTTTAGCGGTTTCTGATCGTAATCGACTTAGAAGCGATTCCTTTGGTTTGCTATGTTTTAAAGTATGAAATACATCATCCTTTGCCCGCTCATTTATTGGGAGATCGGCAACTTTATCAAACTCGTCTGAGAATGGGTCCAAGTCCATGGGTGTGGAGGGGTGCGTGCGGCTCACATGTGTATACGAAGGTGCGGCTCAGTCTAAACGAGAGGAGAGTGCAGTATGCCAACGGAAATATAATGTGGGGATACTAATTTACTCTATATCAACAAATAATGGATTATCGGTTAAGCAGACAGACGGAATGTGGATCTACGGTTATGCATTTGAAGTACGATTATTTTTGCGGATCCCACTATCAGGTGACAGCACTCGCATAATTCAAGATTTCAACTGTATTGTCATGAGGTACGAACGACGTTTTTCCAAGGCACTCAACCATATTCTAATAATAGGACTCAACCATCAAAGTATTGATATCATTTCTTCACAAATATCCAAAGCTCGTAACTCATATTTAATATTGGCCCTCACGCACGGTTGAATCTGAAACTCCCCTTGCATAGATTAGAGTTAACATGGATTACCTGAGTAAATAACGTACTTTATGATTTACCACCACCAACTGTAATATTCAAAGGATTTAAGGTATCCTGCCATAGGAAATCATCCCAGCGTAGTTCTATTACTTCCTTGGTGTCCCACCTTTTCCTTTGATGATATTGGCAACGCAAGGGCACGGGGCATCAGCACCAGTTGTGCCATCACCACCACCACCATCATCGACACATTTAATTATGCAGGGTGGTTGCATAATCCATCTTATGGATTATTCCACTGGTGATATTTAACTGGGAGTGTCACCGTCATTTTTATCATCAATGGATTTCACCAAGATTCTGAATCTCAAATTTCTCGAGATTTTCGCCATAATGGTGATTCAACTCGAGCTCACCCCCGCTCCCTCTAGTTTTAGGCCGTTTTCCAGTCACAAGACGGTAAATTATGGTTTCACCAGTGATCGAGCCGTCCAAATCATGTCTAATCTTCATTTTAGAGTTGATATGAGCAAATTAGCCACGACCATTACTTACAAAATCCCCGAGGACCTTGCTAAAAAATTGATTCTTCGATTTTTAGATGCTCATTTAATTCATTGCCCCAATGATAGATGTGACACCTCCCCAGCACTGCTGTCGACTCAATTGCAACCAACAGCAAAGGGGGTGGCGGTGGTTTCTGAGTTTATTCATTCAATGGGGATTAATCAACAAAAATGGCCCATGATTGTGACATCTGAATATAATTCGATGAAATTGATCGATTTGCCTCGTCACCCCATTGATGATGTGCTTTTAATCACTCCTCCCTTGGTTTCTTTATTGTTTTCTTGGATGATGGGACCATATCGAAACATTTGGGATCCCTTTAATCCCGCTGACCCCATTTCACCAATGGTGATTGCCTCGCCATCAGTATCATTTGAATCATTGCCCCGAAGACTTGAACTGAAGAAAAAAATGGCCAAGCCGTTAGAACTGCCCTATTACCATCGGTATTATACTAATCCTGAGCTGGATTCTCTCACTCAGTATTATACTAGTGCCGTAGGACTTCGGTTGATCAAATCATTGGCGTGTGGCTCGGAAAAGGTGTACAATTGCTTTTCAGGGAAAGGATTATGTCAATGGCTTCTTGATTGTAGTAATATCATATCCTATCATCAGGCAGTTGAACTCGGACAACAGATGCTCGCAATGCAATTAATTGCCCCAGTGACCAAAGCACCGCTGATGCTGGGAGGTAATCAATTCTATTGTAAGCGTAATTGTTATTATGTCATAGGGTTAATGGGACATTTGGTGATAAAACTGGCAACTTCCGATCCTTTTGCTGATCCCTGTCTTCCCCCTAGATATAGCATTGATCAATGGTTGAAAACATATTTGATCGAAGAGAAATCTGCCAAGCGTCCGACCACGGGAGATCTCCTGCTTCCAAAAGTTCTTAATGACCCAGGATATACCTTATTATTCCTAAAGTTTCTTGGCATTGAACTGGCAGAAGAAAACTTAAAGGCTTATATCAAATTATCGGATTTCCAACAAAAGATCGATAATTTAGTGCCATTGGTGATTGACACCTATGCTGACAATCTTCAAATCAAAAGAACTATTCATGAATGTAAATCTCTTGCATTTAATATTTTTGTCAGTCATATCACCGATGGTTGTCCTGAACCGGTAAACATTGGATCTCAGTTAAAGAATAGAGTAACCTTCTTATTCACAGATCCTGATATGGCGGTGGATGAAGCTAAGGTATATTTACATACCCCAGTAGATGGTGGTTTTGATGACGACGATGATGATGATGATGATCTGTTGCCCCGGTCTCCACCAAAGTATTCCGATGCCATGGTTGATGTATTCGGTGAAGGAGTCGACAGCTCACCCGATTTGACAAATTTGGCCAGTCTTTTGCAAGTGTATCGTCAAGTGCAAAATCATGTTTACCGAATCATGGAGTCTGATAGTTTCCAAAGATTTAGATTTGCCCAATGGACCCTTCCATGACCCTATATGTATGCTATGAAATTAATATACAGTACCAGCATCACCACTGAAAAATATCATTGAGGAGGTTCGTCACGTGAGAAGAGGACTCTACATTTGGGGAGTGGGGGATCTACCTACAGAAACGGTTAATTAAATATTTCTATGGTATAAATCATATTATTCTGGTTGTTGTTAAAATATAACGCAGGGTGTTCCATGCAAGAGTAATTCTTGGCCAACTTGGTTGATCCCGACATAACCCGTGCAATCTCCATCGATAGCATCACTTCTCGATGGACGACGAGAAACGAGAGGTTCATCATGATTCCAGCGAAGTCCAATCAGACCTCTCAAGTGAACATTACCAATACTTAATTAATCGACATGGAACTGCTGCGTTGGATCCTATACCATACCCCGGTGATGGTGATCCATTAAATTGGAGTTCTTATCAAAAATGGATTCAGTTAATCATGGTGGCTTTCCATGGATTCTTTTGTACTTTCCAAGCTTCAGGTCAAGTCCCAGCGTTCGAGCCATTTGCTGAAGCGATGGGAAAGCTGATTGACCAAGCTCTGTATTTAACCCTGGCTCAGATTGTTCTTCTTGGGTGGTTACCATGGTTATGGTTACCAGTGATGAATAAATTTGGTCGGCTTAAATTGCTCATGGTATCAGTATTGGGGCTGATGGCATTTAATATTGGCCTGGTCTTTCTTACCGATAATTATGGTACGTTGATGGCGATGAGATGTCTCCTGGCATTTTTCATTTCCCCAGGTATTGCGGTAGGGGGGTCAGTGGTTAAAGAAACCACCTTCTCTCATCAAAGAGCAAGTCGTTCAGGGGTGTGGGTGTTATCAGTTAATTTGGGTACCATTGCTGGTCCGATTTTCATGGGGTTTGTCATTCAAAGACAAGCCACCAAATGGATTTATGTCGTATTTGCCGCAACTAACTTTGTTCAATTCATTGTTTATTGTTTGTTTGGAAAAGAAACGTTATATAACCCTCAACTGGGGGTTGTTCGACCTATTGGGGTATTTAACCGGCAATGGTGGTCGATTAAACCCATTAATCCGGATTTAAAAGTTACTCCGGCGAAAATTTTGGCTCCAGCCAAGCTCTTCTTTAATTGGCAAGTATTTGTCTGTGCTATTGTTAACTGTGTTTGTTTTACCTATGTTAACATTGCTCCCAACGTTGATTTACCCCTGATCTTTGTCAAAAAGTTTCATATGGGACCTCAAGCCATTGGGTTATCGTTTATTGCCTTTTTAATTGGGTTTATTCTTGGAGAACATACTGGGTACTTGAGCGATTTTGTTATGAAGAGATATGGCAATAAATCTCCCAGAATGAGATTATGGTTAGCTTATCCTGGGTTTGTGTTTGCTATTGTTGGGCTAATTGTGTTTGGTATTCAAGTACAAAATTTGAAGACATTTAACATCACACCATTAATCGGTCTTGTGATTGGTCTGTTTGGTCTTCAGATGATTACCACAACATTGATTGCCTATTGTATCGATATCCTACCTAACCAAGCCCTGGAAATCGCCTTGTTTCTTACCGCCATTCGTCAAACTCATGCATTTTGCGGGCCATTTTATTTCCCGAAAATGTTCGACCTGATGGGGTTTGCCGGAGCGTTTGGGCTCATGGCGGGGTTAGTTGGGGTAGTAGCCCTTCCTATCATTTTCATTCATGTGGTATTTCCCAAATTTAATCCTTGTAAATAGTTGAGGAAATATAAGCCTAAGGCGTAATGATACATTTTTTTGTTTGCATTGTTCATATTTTAGCCCCAAATTGGAGCATGCAATTGGTGGTGGGTATAGCTACCAGTAACCACCCCACCGGAGATGATGGACTCTCTTTCTATATATGTAAATACATGCTTCTTCATAGAGCGGTAATTTCGCCTAAGCAGCAAGGAGCAGACTGATGAAAAGTCCAACGGAAATCAATCCCCATTTCAGTACTCTCAGAGCAGGAGCGGAGCCCAGGTTTGCCTGGGTCTTTGGAGTGGTAACATTAGCAGGGATGGTATTAGAACTCTCGGAAGCCCCCGTCATAGCCTTTAAATCGGAAAAATATGATTGAGTATCGGTTGTGATGGCTTGAGAACTATCGGTAATAATCGCCCCTTGTAAAAGCGACAGGTCGACGGAAGTTAATAATGAAGGTTCAGCGACGGAAGACATATTGGATTAAGTGATGGTATCAGGTGGGGCAAAGTTTTGAATATTTATAATGTAGTCCCAGTGAAACGTCAATGCATTAACCAAAATGCAGATGGCCGCCTCTGTTGGTCAGGGACGATACGTACGCGATTGACGAGGTTTCAATAACACATTAATTAAGGTTGAGTTCCGGAATGTTTTCTGTGCGTCGGTTAACTTGCTGTGGTTATGACGTAATTTTTCTTAGACAATCAGGGGTAGGGTCATAAATAGAAAGTGCTAAGAGAAGAATAGTAACTCTAAGTCGCTGGCACCTTCCGCCATTAAAATTAAGGGTCTGAAATGGTGATGAATTCCGATTTAATTTTTCGATACATCGGGCTGAGGCGAGTAATGAGGTGACGATGGCAATTGCTGAATTTTGTCCGAGAACAATCTCTATTGTTCTGCTGCTTATGGTCGACCTGCTTGTCACCGCCGGGATAAACCCCCAGCGTTATACAAACCTCGGAAGTAATTCAATAGAGTTATCTTATTCCTACGATACCAGATATTTCCATCGAGAATGTTTGGTGACCCCTGGCTTTAGCTTTGACTATAGTATATATTAGAGTTAACGGTCACATATTTTATTTTTGTAAATATAAACTGTTTCATCAGTGGTGTATACATGCATCACTAAAATAATATTTGTCAACAGGGTGTTGAACAAGGAAGGAGAAACTATGGGGGGATTGGGTGGTGATGACAATAGCAAATCCATGTCGAAGCTTCCTTTATTCTTTCATATCCAGATACGAAGATATCATAAACATCAAACCTTATTCACTCGTCAAGTTGTTCCTGTGCGGTGTACCCCTAGATCGGTGGGGGGGTACACACTAAGCGATACATGTGAAAACGCAGCACAATGACGTTGACAATATCAGTTTTTCACAAGCCATGTTATTGCTGGCATGAGCTATTGGCAACTTTTGACGAAGGAACAAGGGGGTAAACTAAAATACAATCTTTGTCGGTGGTTTAAAACTTGGTTTTTAGTTGAACATACCAAGATCTTCTCAACTATAGCCTTGCGTTGTTAGGTGGTGATCAGTATCCTCGTCACGTTATCGCAACCAACGGATTTGAAACAATCTTGCTGACGTTAAATGGGTAAATCTTCATGTAGTATTAATTTGGCAATATTTTGAAAATTTGTAAATATGTCATCATTTACGAATTAATGTGAAACTATGGTATATCAGGTTGTTTTAGCAACGTAAACCGACATCAATAAGTGGATGGATGATTCTTCGGTTACATCGTTTACGTTGATGATGACGTAACCATCAAAACTTACTGGTAAGGAAAAAGTAATATATTAGCATGGCTTATTTGTTTCAAACCATATTTGAAATCCCCCCTTGCCCCTACCTTCTCCACTCTAGTCAACAACGGTTAACTATTGACGGGTCTAACTTCTATTCCGAAATCTTCTTTCACCCATCATCATCATCTCCTAGCTGTAAAGGTCGCAGTGCGAAATAATTGATAGCATCCACCCATGAGCACAGTAAGTACTGATCAACTTGAAATCAACATCAAATACTAACTCCAGGCTATTTATCCATCTGCAGTGGTCAAACAGTTAGTGGGGAAACCTATCATTGTTCGACTTAAATGGAATAAGACCGAATATATTGGCAAACTCACCGCCGTTGACAAATACATGAACCTTCAATTAGAGGATACCAAAGAATCATCGCTTGTGGATAATGAAAGAACCGAGGAAGAACTAGGCGATGTGTTTATTCGGTGTAATAACGTGTTGTTTATCCGGGAACAACTTTCCTAATTTCGTCCATGCCCGAAACAGATGAGGTACTAATAAGTATATTAATGAATAATGAATGATTGTTATTGCTACCTTTATTATTCTATCCAAACCGTTACCTAAAATAAAAAACACACGATCATTAACACCCAATTAACTTGTTCTTTGGGAATTCATACCCACCTTGTTCAAACAGGGTCAAGTTAACGTTATGGTAAATATTCTTATGAGCCTTAATATAATCTTGAGTAGGGTACCCTGTGGGATCACAACCAACATTAATTTGATCAGGTGGTTGGTAAATACGCACATAATCGATCCGCATGGTAATGGGGAACCGGAGGGCGTTCCAGTCAATATACGCCCAGTTGTTGGAAATACCCAAATTCATAATAATAGACATGGGCTCTTTCAGCAATCTCCGCCACCCAATATTACCATCGGGATGTAATGCCATAGCGTGGACAGTAAGGGTCGGGTCTTGACCGATGAACCACCGCAAATAACCGTTAGTGTTATCATTCAAGAATTCAAACCCATATGCTTGGAAATTATGTTCTAAACCATCACCGAATTCATACCAACTGGTGTTAAGCATAGTAGTAGCCGATAAAGCTTCTTGGAAAGGCCCCCCAGCATAAGTATTCATGGTGGTAATCAGCTTATTATAAATCTCCATAAACGAATAATCGGGCATGTACCAAATGTCAAAGGGGGCTAATTGAAGAGATTGCGAGGCAATACCAAGACCACCACCAACTTCACCTTCAATGGCATCAATTTCAGGAGCCCCTCTTCCCGTACCAGGGTTCGGGTGAGATTCACCTTTACAAGTACAAGAGTTTAATCTTTGACCAGGGAGGAAGGAAATACCATCGGGTGACAGCTGATTTGCAGTGATCCCAACATCACATTCTTCATATGAGTACGGCCAAACCCCTTCAGTAGTAGCCAAGTAACCTGGTCTACCTAAGTTACCCATTGTCCAAAGACCAGGCCATAACCCGGTAATGTTACCGTAAAATGGTAATCTAGCTGATATTTCAAGACGACCTTGAGTATAACACAATTTGTTCCACAGTTGAAGCATCCCTGATCTGTAAAACAAATCATGATTCTTAAAAGCGTCCATCCGAAGAGTAGCAGTACCATCAGCAGTAGTGGCGGCGTCAGGGTCATACCATTCCAAATCTTTAGTAGCATCATAATGCAAATCAGGGGCAGTCCAGAATTGGTCATCGCCATCATAAAAGGTTCTCCCCTCAGCATTAAATTCGTCGGAGAATACCAACTGCCAATCAGAGCCGTCCTTAGATTTCTTTGTCAATGCCAGTTGAGGGGTGTCAGGATCGACCAAAGTGGATCTGATTGCTGATAATGGAGGGTACTTGTATAATGTAAGCATCTCATAAGTTTGAGGGGCAGCCTTATTTCTACCAACCCCAGAATAGGTGAATGCAGGAATAAGGGCAAATACCCCAATCCCGACTAAAATCATAAAAATAAAGGCGAAAATACCCCCCCAAACCCGTTTATCGGCGGCCTTTAAATCATAGATAAATCTATTTTTATCGTAGTCGGCATCAGCGACAGGGTCGGGATTATGTAAATAGTCATCGTCTTCTTTATCATCGATATGAAGGGGGAATTGCGAGGCAGGGTAACCACCAAATGGAGAAAAGTCGGTATTGGAAATAAAGGGATTGCCATCATCCAGGGCCAGGTTGTTTTCATGATTATAATTTTTCCATTGCAGGGCCAACAGAGTCAGTGACACTACTCTCAGTCCCTGTTGGGACATCAGAGGATAGCGGTCGAAATCCAGAGCTGGCACCGCCAACAGTGGACTGACCAGCAGTTGACGTAAATAGTCATGATCGGCTAATAATCTTGTCCCTGCTTCCAGTTGACTTAAATCAGGTACCAGAGGGTATTGACTTTGATAAGGTTGGAAATGCAAATGTTCTTCACTGGTACCGCCTTCATCTTGACTCAGCAGATAGGAATCAGGAGTAGGGGATCCTACGCCAAAGTTAGTCAGTGGTTGTTGACTATGAGGGTCATATTCAAGTCCATGAGGGGGTGGAGTAGGAGCTTGATTGGAATCAGCAAATGGATCTGGCAGTTCCAGCCTGGAGTTTCCATCATTTTGGTACTGAGGTTGGCGACTATTAAACGTCAAATCTCGAGACATGATCACCTCTTCCGATATATGCGATGTAGTCTAACAAGGAAACTAAAATGAGGGTTGGGGACGAGGTAATAAGGGGAAGGTGGTTGACGATTTCGGTAAAACTAAAGGATAGATGTAGCAGTGTCGTTATTGAAAAAAGATTTAACGAGGCGCAAGTGGTTATATACAGGAGGGGTAACGAAAGGGTTAAATGGTCAAAATTATACATGAGATCAGACATATTGATTATTGCCGTGCATTAATGAAGAATGTACTGGCGTCGACATAAGTTAAATTCACGTAAGCTAGGACGTGTACCTATAGGTTTTTTTGTAAGTGACAAAGACGTCGCCGGGTGTGATTGTACCTTATTGCTTTTTTTCTTTCTTTTTTTGATGTCACTCATGCGAAGTAAATTGGATTGTACTACCGAACCGTCTTGCAGCCGAATCAATAATTGGTTTGCATGGTGCCTTGATCCAAATCAAGAGGGCTGATTCAATTGGTGTTGGTAATGATTACGAATAAATATATTATCTTCGGTTAAAAATAGCCTGTTCCGACACGTCTGTAATGACAGGTTGTGCGACCGGGTCAGGAGCCCCAAGGTTTGACCTGGCGACTTGAGTTAGAAATGGTAAAATTGACCAAACACAAATATTGCGCGGCTTCCTGATTTAGCGAAAATAAAAGCAGAGGTGAAGGAAGAGAACCCGCAATGGCCGAGACCACTCAACCCGGTTATTCCTTTGGTGATGAACGCGTAACTAAGGCGACGATATCTTGGTGGTATTTGTTCCAACCTAATAACAAGATTTTGACTTTTAGTTTTGCATGATTATTCCAATTATAGTCATCATCGGTCCGCCTGAGGAAGAGGGAGTGTATATTACCAAGGTGTTGGGCAGCGGCGGGTGACGCGTCTTTATAATGAGATGGGTGGGGTTGTACTCGATGAAAGACAAGTGATGAGATTTATATTATATTACGTCGATGCAATTGAAAAATTAATTCGAAATTTCATTTATTGCTAATGATATTACTCGCGTTTCATCATCATCATACAGGATTAGTGTTTACATCCAATAGAAAGGGTATCGATGCTAATTTTATCAAGGTTAAGTCATTGGCAATACATCGTTGATATCTCGTAACCTCTCATTGTATTTGATTATGATTGTCCTTGGAATTAGCGTGTCCATGGTGATTACGAAGGGCTGAAGCATAAACAAATTCATAATAACGCATGCATCGCACCATAGATACGGTTACTGAAGTTTGATGAAGACACCCCATTCAAATCAAACCAAGTTATTGATATCCTACCCCATATTTGATTAATGAACTTTGATGGTGTCCACCATCGGTTTTCATCTAACACTACATATTTTCATTAATACTAAATTGCTTAAATCGTCGTTACTGGCATATTTGATGAACTAATCAAAAACTTAGACTACCCCATCATTAGATATCATCTCCACAAAATATGTCATTTGTAGTCCCTTGCCTTAAAGTACAGCCTCTTTATTTCTTGGTACTATCCTTCAATTTCTTGTCCTATTCTTGTCCTATTCTTGTCATTGCTTGGCACCTTTGTATAAAACCACCAGTAATTCTCGTAATGAAATCTAGCAATGTTCATAAGAAATCTAACACAGAATTCATCACTGGATGAAACTTCCAATGACCCATTTCGTAATAGATCAACAGAAGCCCTTCTGGATAGTTCTGCTGGCAGCACCCTGCATCTTTTTCAACCTGAAGTTCATTCAAGATATCCCAGTGGATTATCAATACCATCATCAGGATTTCATAACCCCGATTCCCTGCCATTCGGAGGTTTCCCCGAGGAACAGTTTCCCTTATATATCAACGAAGAAGAGCCCGACGATTACTTGCATAATCCCAACCCCGTTGCTGATGCAGAATATGACAAAAATCGGTTTTGGTATGATTTAAAGACCCTTGATTCTAAACTGAGAAATGCATTGATTGCATTCATCGTAATGATATTGGCAGCAGTTGGGGTGTTTGTGTTGATTCCAGTGTTCACTTACTCGGGAGTAGGGGTAAAGGCGGTTCCACAGACATATGAAATATTAACAAATTATAAATATCCTCCATTATCAGCAATCAGAGCCTCTTTGGTCGATCCTGATACCCCTGAACTGGCATTGACAAAGAAGGCTAAGGATGGCTCTGATTGGCAGTTGGTATTCTCTGACGAATTTAATGCTGAGGGGAGAACTTTTTATGATGGTGATGACCAATTCTGGACTGCCCCTGATTTGCATTATGATGCTACTAAAGATTTGGAATGGTATGACCCCGACGCAGCATCAACGGAACGAGGTACCCTTAACCTTAGAATGGATGCATTTAAAAACCATGACTTGTTTTATAGATCTGGCATGGTACAACTGTGGAACAAGTTCTGTTTTACTCAGGGCCTGATTGAAATTTCGGCTCGATTACCCTTTTATGGGAATATTTCTGGGTTATGGCCTGGTCTTTGGACAATGGGGAATTTAGGTAGACCAGGGTACTTAGCAAGTACTGATGGGGTTTGGCCGTATACTTATAATGAGTGTGACGCTGGTATAACCGCAAACCAACTGTCTCCAGATGGTATCTCCTATCTTCCTGGTCAAAGGCTCAATGCATGCACCTGTAAAGGTGAATCACATCCAAATCCTGGTACGGGAAGAGGGGCCCCTGAAATTGATGTTGTTGAAGGTGAAATCCATGGAACCACCGGTAGAGTATCTCAACTGTATCAAGTGGCTCCCTATGATATTTGGTATATGCCTGATTACGACTTCATCGAAGTGCATAATAAACTGGTGACGTTAATGAATACCTATGCCGGTGGTCCATTTCAACAAGCAATCTCTGCTGTTACCATGCTTAATACTTCTTGGTATGAGTTTGGTGATGGCTTACCTCACAATTTTCAAACTTATGGCTTTGAATACTTGAATGACCAAGAAGAGGGTTACCTTAGATGGTTTGTTGGTCAAGATCCTACCATGACAATGTATTCAAAGGCCTTGCACCCCAACGGTAATATTGGTTGGAGACAAATTCTGAAAGAGCCAATGTCCATCATTATGAACTTGGGTATTTCTAATAATTGGGCATACATTGACTGGAATGCATTAAAGTTCCCGGTTACTCATCGAATTGATTATGTCCGTATCTATCAACCAAAAGATCAAATCAATGTGGGCTGTGATCCTCCAGGGTATCCAACTCAGAATTATATCGATTCTCACAAAAACATTTATTATAACGTCAACTTGACAAGATTCGAAAATTCCGGATATACCATGCCAAAACATAAACTCAGTGGTTGTTGATCAAATAGTGATTAAATATCAAGCTTGTCTGCCTCTACTTGGTAGTGTTGGAACACTGCCTTATAAAAGTCGACACCAAATCCAATATCCTTGTAGCCACACGTTGATCTAATCGAATGCATTGCCAATATCGGTAACCCAATATCAATTATGAGTCTAGCGCCATTGATGCCGGTTTGGGATTTACTCATGATGGGACCAATTGTTCCTCCCAGACGAGAGTCGTTACGGATATGAAAAGTTTGAAGTTTCATATCTTTTGAACAATAATTGTCGACAATCTCTTGAGCAAATCTCCAACCAGGGGAATCCAGAAGTACATGCATATTGGAATCAATTTTAATGGTAGGTCCAGTGTTGATGGTTGGTTTGTGACCATCCAAATAAATCGAGGAAAAATTAGGATTGACCGCATGGGTTACATCCGAAGAAATGATTATGGTATTGGCCATAGTTTGTGCCAGTTTCTCTTTCAGTTGGGCCACGACATCAATGACATGACGTAGTTGTCCCAGTTGAGCTCCTGTACGAGTCCTCAGACCTATCTCTTCATTATCAGCACAATAAACACCAATAAATCCTTCATAATCTTCGAGATCACCCAAGGTTTTGGAAACTTCAATAAGTGCATAGATGGCAGCAAACAGGCAAAGACGGTCATCCAATGACGACAGATAAATCATCGAATCATCTACACCGCCTCTAGTTGCAGGCTGAACGTCAAATAAATCCAAATCACTCGCAACAATATCAGAAGTATCAACCTTGGCAAGCTTGGCAATATAGTCAGTAAACCGATTTTTCCGTTCATCATTTTCAAGTCCAATGATGGGCACCATTTGGGTTTGAGTATTATAAGGCACTTCAGCGACTTTACCAAAGTGTTCGGCTAAGACAGGAATGGTACCAATTACTCGTGGTGCCGAATTAACCAATTGTCTTTTGATTTTGCCATCCTTGCGGACTAAGATCGATCCTGCAACTGCCAAGTCCCTATTAAGCCATAATGAATTCAACAGCCCCGAATAACTAGCTACTCCAAGTCTTTCGTAACCATCAACCGGTTTAACAGAAGGTTGGGTACCGCTTGGGTTCACCTTGATAGCAAGAGCATCCACATGGGTTCCAATGAAGCATGATCCATTTTGGGGCTTCCACTTACCACCAATTATGAACCCTATAAGCAGCTTATCATCTCTGGCAGTAAAATACAACCCAGGTGATATATTAGTGAAGCTCTCTTGGGGGTCTAACTCTTTAAACCCATTATCAGCCAAAACGTTTTTGAAATTGGTGACGGTATGATAAGTTGTTGGATTATCATTCATGAAGTTGATATAGTTGGCGGCCAATTCGTCATAACGGTCATCTGCCTTTGGTGTATCCAATTGTGATCGAGATTCCTTTGGTGTTTGTTCAGGGGAAGGGTGATCAATTGGTTCATCGGGATAATATTCAATACCATCCCAGGTTTCACTCTGAGTCTTAATAATTGATGGCATTGTTGGCAACCTATACTGATAGTGAGATCCTTCACCCGTCGTCATGAATTGAGACATGGTGATTTCTTCAGTGGCCACTTCCTGTTCAGCCATTTCTGGTTCACTATTATCTGGTGTATAATCTGAAAGAATATCCTCGGCATCTGCGCCAATTACCACGAATTTGTCCATTGTGGATTATGGTTAATTTCAAGATTACCAATTGTAGCCGCCATTCTTGTGAGCGGCGCATTATCTTTTGATCACGTGATACACCGTACGATAGAGGATCATTGTGGAGGTTAGCATAGGAGAAGTAAAAGGAGAGGGAGACCAATATAGAGAGAACCCATAGTCGAAATGTGAAAGAAGAATTTGTTGTTACCATAACGTATTAATCGTAAATCATGGTTTTCACCATAATATGCCCTTTTCTAGTCCTCATCAAAGGAAGTAGAACATCATTTGCACACAGACAAAGTCAACAAAGTTATTTAAAACCCAACTTATAAAACGTCCCATTTCCTTTGATTCAGTGACTTTACCATCACTTCCAAAGATAGTGGTTATTTCTAAATGGTTGATGCGCATTTTTCAACTAGAGGATGCTACGATCGATTTCCAGAAGAGGTCTATTCAATGTGGCCAAGGCCAAAAAGAAGTTAGAAAAGAGTCAACAATCTAAACCAGATGAACCATTTCATCATGAATATTCCATTCGTCCCTATACTTATGCATTCAAGGTGGATGCTACCAATGAAAAGAATCGATCCTTGACCACCACCAATGGTTCATCACCTACAAATGATACCCCTTCCCCTGGGTTTAAGGCTCATCCCTTACAAGCATCCCCCGATGATGATGAGGTTGGCAATGGGTTCAATTTGATTGAATTCATCTATAGATATTCTACAAATTACCCGTTTGGACTTCAATCGCCTCAAGAAGTATATTCAAAGTATCCTCAAACATCGCTGGAAAAGCTTAAACGATTCCGGACTCGGCCAAAACGGACAAAAATGCTTGTTCTGGATTATATTGAAGATTCGCTTTATAATCCAAATTATGGGTATTTCCTGAAAGAAGTGGAGATCTTCCATCAAGATAAACCATTTGATTATAACAACATCGAAGATATCGATGATTTTTTGGACAGCTGGCATCGTGCTTATGGTAAATATGATCATGGGGCCAGCCAAAGTCATTTTAGAGAAGGATTCAATGAGAATGTAAAACCAGCGACTCAGGATAATCCTACCAACTCTAAATTCGTCAAACGGGCGTTGGAAATCAAAAGGGATGATGATAAATCGATTCAACAATCAGGTGGAGGTAATAGTCGGAGGTCAATGCAATTATGGCATACTCCTACCGAACTCTTCTCCCCTTATTATGGTGAGGCGATTGCCAAATACTTGCTCGACCAATATAAGACCAAGGAAAAATATGCCAATCAAGATTTGGTCATCTATGAAATGGGGGCTGGTAACGGGACATTGATGTGTAATATTCTCAGTTACATCAAACGAGTGGACCCCGCCATTTATGCAAAGACTCAATATCGAATCATTGAAATTTCATCGCAATTAGCTGAGAAGCAATTGACTCATGCCTTAAAAACAAAGCTTTTCAGTCAAGGGTTAAATCTGTCGAAATTGACCATTGAAAACATTTCCATTTTTGATTGGAAAAAAGTGATTGAAAACCCTTGCTTTTTTATTGCCCTTGAAGTATTTGATAATTTTGCTCATGATTTGATTCGGTATGATAATATTAGTGGTCAACCACTTGAAGGACAAGTATTGATCGATGAACATGGCGATTTCTATGAATTCTTCACCCCTCAATTGTCTTATTGGTCAAATGCTTATTTGAATTTGAGAGAAAATAGCCCCCAAGGGGTATTAAAATCTGCCAATACCATTAGTGGTAGATTACAAACTGCTAAACTGATGATCCCCTTTGGTGAAAAGGATGACATTCATCCTTTGCTTCAATCTACACAAATGTTAACCTGGAAAAACTCCATCTTACCATTTAAGGATAACATGACCCCAGGGGAATTCATCCCCACCAGATTATTACAATTCTTTCAAATTTTGAAGCATAAATTCCCCGAACATGATTTGATTTGTTCAGATTTTAATAAGTTACCCAATACTATCCCTGGTTATTACAATGGCCCCGTGGTTCAAACGGTTCTCAATGATAAAATGATCGATGTCCTGACGTATATGGTGATGCAAGGGTATTTTGATATCATGTTTGCAACTGATTTCAATTTAGCATCTAATTTGTATGAAATGGTGGTGGGGAAACCTGCACAAGTGGAAACCCATAAACAATTCTTGACCCAATGGTCGAATATCGAGGCCACCACTACCAAGGCTGGAGAGAATCCAATGTTGGACTTCTATACCAACGTGTCATTCATGTGTTCTTAGTCATGTATATACATTTAACAAATAATAATAATAATAATCATTTTCATCATTGTCCCCATTTATTAAGCGGATGTAACCGACTTTGTGTGATATTGTGAAGCACAAGTTGAAGCTCTCGATGCATTAGAGCAACAATTTCTCAACTACCCCCACACAATATGTTGTTGATGTGCAGCCACGGCATAATTTGAGCTGAGCCTATTATCCGACCGCATGTGTTAATTACATATACTTGCGATCTCCTCCGGGAGAACTACGTTAGGATTAATTAACACAAATGCTCCCGTCGGAGAAATCTCTCATCCCTGTAGTAGATCCAACGGATTAGTCGGAAAGATCGAGATCCTTTGCCGAATAGCAAATCGATCTTTCAAATTTGAGGAGGCAGTTAGCTTAAACGGGGAACCATTACCCTACAGATGAAAATAAGTCACCACAATAACTGATTGAGTGACATGACAGGGTTGGAATAACCCGTGTCTACATTAATATCTCCGGGGACATCTGCTAGTTTCATTGACGTTTGAAATTATTTTTTTTATATCATCGCAAACATAACATCACTGTTTTCATTCATCCCTTTTTCCACATTCTGATATGAACTGAGCTTTGTGCAAGTATAAACGCAAACATTTCAGGTAGGGTTTGATGGGACGGCGCCAATCTAAAGTGGGGGACGTTCTTGTGATCCTGTGGGGGAGTTTACTGCATCAGCATGCAGAATGTTTTTCCGATTTTCTCTACGGCTACACCACAAGGTTGCTCAAATTGCCCTCAGCGGTAGAGAATTAAATTGGAGGGGATCTACGCCAAAAGTATAATTGTTTATAAATAAACTCTTTAAACCCCAATTTTCTCGGTGATTTTGTTACCAAACCCTATCATTTTCGGACTAACATCCTCATCCCAATTGCAATGACCAGTGGTTGCATTTCTTTTGCATGCGGATACCCGCCAATTGGGGAAAAAAAATATCCTTGGCCCCGGGAATTAGTTTTTCCACTACTTTTAACACAGAGTCACAAAAACGTTTGTCAAAACCTTATTTAATTTGAGTTGATAGAATACGAAGTCAAGAAAACCGAGGGGATATATATCGTTTTTCCTGATAACTATCGTCGAATTATAAAAGTAAATTTGGGATACTACGTTTTCCTGCTTTTTCCCACTTCAACCTGCTTGACCCCGGGATTTTCTGCCTTGTTGCCTATTCCGCATTTAATCCGAGTGGGTGCCCCCTTTTTAATTATACATATCATCGACGACAACGCTCACCGAATTTATCCACTGACAAGGTCAACCCTGACGACACATGTATAGGCAGAGCTCCCACACTCCTTCTCATTTCAAGGAGTCTGCCCGGAATGCTATCTATCGCCAGTTGCCAATCGAAAATGGTGACAGCACCCTGGTTCGTTCAGCGCCGTCCCATGGGGCCAACACCCTGCTGTTTCGAAGTCTGACGCTGCTGATTTTTTCGGCAGCTAAACGACTGGTTCGTCTGGCTCCTTCTATCTATCTGTCACTGACGGCAACTATTCCTGAAGATCGAGAGGCAATCTCGATCACCGTCGAACAGTTGGTGAACGATATCACCCTTCATGAAAACCAAATTGGTAGCAAGGATAAGAAGATCTCCTTGGGACTGGAGCTCGAATATCAGCATCAAGAATTATTTATTGATTGGAATTTAAACGTTACCCGGTGCAAATTAATGGTGAATCAACTCCCCGAAGTGACCCTGATTCCCGATTTCCAATATCAACATGATGTATTGCCTCAATTAGTGGGGGATTTGGCTCGACAGTGTCATGTGGTTTTACTTTCACCCACCATTTCCGATAATGATTTAATTTATACCCTTTATCTGAGCAACATTTATAGGGAACATCAATTGGATGATGCCTTTTGTAAGAATGTTGCTGAGGTTAGTGTCAAACAGAGTCGGCTTTTACAAATCAATAACGCTCCAAGTTTTAATAACAACCATTTACCATTACGCCAGCGATATAAAGAAATCGCCGTACGCAACTATTTAATCAACTTGGCGGCGGCAGCGCTGACTTCGCATGAATATCGACTCGAATTGGATCAACGAAAGCTGGCAGCAAAACTTCGAGGGGGTAAAGTTAGTCGGGAGGAAAAGAAGCGATTATGGGATGAAGTTAGAGCCGATGTATTTCATCGGGCTGGCCTTAGTGAATAAATTTGGGCCGGTCCTAGATTTGTCATATATTATTTTCTATACGTTACTTAATAGATATTCTTCATTCATTGGCTTGTTCATCAAACACCTTTACACAATCTTCAAAATCACCAGTTTGATCATATTGGCACTTGTTCTGCTTCCGGAGGAGACAAGCGTTATTAAATTGGGCGATCTGAACGTTAGACCAACTAAAACATGGATCATCACCACAGAGGATTAAATCTTCGGGTTCACATGTTCCAGCCATGGGATACGAAATGAAAGGTAATGCTAACGTTGATGTAATGAAAATTAACCATAATTTCATTGATTTCGTCATATGACGATGATAGCGGTTATATATATCGAAGGAGGGTGGGTTGTCAGTCGTCGACTAGTTTGACGACCCCTTTTTACAATACCTAAACAGTACTTTGTCACCCATCTCATGCTAATAATAGCGTTGATGTAAACACATGCTAAAGCAAGGGGGTGGCGTGTTGACACCAATGACGTAGTGAGAACATTTAAACGTGTCAAACGTCTATCTTACTATAAACTGATCTACATCTTATGTTTGACTTCTTTGATGGCCAATTGGGCAAACTTCATTTGAGGAACCCCTTCAAGCCACTTATTAAGACCTTGGATCACTTCTCTCGAGTTGGCCGATGTGAGTAACGCATCCCGATTGGCCTTGAGCAATTGTTTGTTGGCAAAGATCAGGGGTTCGTGTAAGTCCTTATAACTGTTGTATAACAGTTTTTCCACGTGTTGGTTAAATGCCTCTGTCGAAGAGAATTGACCATTAAAAGTTTCATTAAAGAACCCCCGTTGGTTTAACACCTTACCTGAGATGGGCTTGGCTAAGAGAATAGCTTCCAGAGCAATCAGCCATCCTAATCTAAGGAATAAGGTAGCAGAGGCACCCCCTTCACATACTAACCCCAAGTTTGAGAATGGAGTCAACATGAAGACATCTTTTTCGTCCTTGGCATAAACCAAATCACAAAGAGCAACAAGGGCGGCAGAAAGACCGATCACGGGACCATTAAGGGCAGCAACAAGAATCTTGGTATGATTATGGAATAAGTCACAAATCCACACATTTCTCCCCACGAACCGTTGGAACCAAAATTCATGGCTGAAAAGCTCTTCAGGACCAGCTTCCATCATTTCCTTATCAGCAAAGTTGGCCCCTGCAGAAAAGTATCTCCCACTAGATTGGAGTAAAGTAGCAACCGTGTCTTCTTCTTTTTCTGCTTCTTCGATCAACTGACCTAACCGTAAATACTGTGCCAGATTTAAAGCATTGAGCTTATTAGGAATATTGAAAGTGATGATGGCGGTCTTCTCCCGTACCTCATATGTAATTTCTTCTTCGACACCCATGTTCTGATTTGTAGTGAAGCGCTTGTGCTGCAGATTTGGCCTTTTAAGTGGTTTTCGTCCTCACATGCAAATTTCGACAATTGTGGGGTTACCGAGGGAAACGAAAATGTTAAAAAAATCGAAGTTGTTTATAATGTCGGAGTTGGTACATTATTATTGTTTGTAGTCGTAAACTTTCTTCTCCTAACCATCACCGGTAATTAACTAATAATTAATCCTATATTATTTTGGGTACATATTGTATAAACGCCAGTGGTATATAAGCTAGAAGTTTTTATTAAAACGGATTACGCAGTTGCATAAACGAATTGAAATCGTAGTGGTCATTGGTATAATCATAATACAGTGTTTGTCCAAAGCTCTTTCCCCTCATATGAGTAGGGCGTTGGGGGATCATTGGCTGTTTCACCAAGGATTCACCAGTGCTCTTCAGCCTCCGATGTCCTGATGCTTGAGACAGCCGCATCGAATTGCTAGTACTGACATCATACATCAGCTTTCTCTGTTGAGCTCTTTCATTAACTTGTGCTCGAAGTGATTTTGTAGGAGCAATTAATGGCGGTGACGGCAGTTTCGACATCGTTCTTTGTCGACGAGACAGTGATGCCCGACTCGACCCTCCACCTAATCTTGACAAATCAATACTATCCAAGGCTTCAGTGGCTGATCTTGTTGGTGAGGGGGGTAAGTCGGAAATCCTTTTCGTAGCCTTATGAGGACTACGCTCAGGAGAAATCACCAAATGGTGGGCCGAACCCAGCACCCACAGGTGTAAACTTTGACCCAGTTTTTTCGAGGTTATAGAATGTTTCAGCAGTGTCGATCCTGAATCAGAAATGGGTGAAAGTTCCTTAGTAAACGTTTCAACCAATTCTCTAGTTGCCATGGTTTCCCTCATCTTTCTTTGAGTAGAAGCATTTGAAGAAGTATTACTGGCCTTGGAAAGTGTCAGACTGTTACGGAATAAGTAATTCCGACGGTACTTCAGGTAAATCAGTGCCAATTCATCATCTTCTTCATCCTCTACCAACACCACGTCCACTTGTTTTCCGGCAACGGTTTCTTTAACCGAAATCAAGTGCAGAATTTCGGCAATGCCATCCTTGGTATTGGTAACGGTGGTGATGTTATATTCTTCTCTCGTCAAGTCAATTATCACTTCCAGAGGTGCTGTCAGTTTAGTTTCCGCTGCAGTAACTTCCAGGGGGTTAAACAGCAGCATCAGTATCAGCAGTGTCAGTAAAGGTGCTGGAACTACTTGTGATTGTGGAGTAGTAGGGGTGTTATCACTTCCAACCGAGTCGACGGGGGACTTTTGCTTAGGGTAACGACGGGCATGAATCAGATTTCTTGAGGTGGCCCGAGCATTTGCCGTATAATAACAAGGTTCCGATCCTTCACAAGCTTGCAGTTCTATAAAATCGACCGCATAGTCAACCTTAGATGGCGGTGGAGAAACGATTAATCTTTCTTCATTGTCCAGATCAGCCATCAGGGTATCCGTAACCGGGGGTGGTGTCAAAATGGTTACCAGTTTTCGTCCACGACGTTTTGTAGGCAGAGGATCTCTTGGGGGGGGCTGGATCTCCTCTTGAGCCACTACCACTGGTAAATCAACTTCAATGTTGAACTGACTCTTTTGACGTTGGTGACGAATTGGGGACTTTTCTTGAATTGCAGTAGGGGCAGGTTGCGTTGGTGGATTCAACTTGCTCCGATTAAACATGGAAAACTTTGTCAGACTGATGTCTGTATTAGAGTCATCATCTGAGTGCATTTCACAAAAATGTTGGGCTATCAGCTTTTTGGCAGCCTCAGTCGGTTCACCAAGAGGTTCAAGAACAGTGGTTGCTGTAGAAACCAGGGCAACATCGTCAAACAATACCAACAGTGACTTTGGTGCACTCAGAGAATAAGCACTTGGTGGGGCTGCCGATAAATCGGGGATTTCAATTTGACCCAGCGGGGTAAGGAAACTCTTTGGTCGTTGAGGAGTATTAGCAGGGTGGAGCTTCCATTCGGGAGAATTGGTGGGGTTGGAAATGTTATTGGGGAAGGAGAATCTCTTGCCAGCACCATTATTATCTGTAGCTTGCAGTGACCCCAGCAGTGTCAGGGTATCTGCGTCAGCGGGGGCAGAATTGCCTTTGAAAGTGGTATTGATCAGGGTATCTGCCATGTAAGCTCCAATAACCAGGTCTTCAAAGTATCTCAGAGTTTCTGGCAGTTGTTGGGGACTAGTTTGAACAAAAGCACCCGGTGCCATTTGGAGTAGATGACTCAGTCCTAGTCTTCTGTCACCAACTCTAAGAGGCAGAGTTGGTTGTTCTTGATCATCTGTTGTGGCATCATTGTCAGTGACCCATTCCGACAGCCCTGCAGATACTGCTCGACGATGGCCACTTAACAGGATATCGATCAGTCGTTGAAGCAGGTCCCATGACGACGCCAGCGACGTCAGTGAAACTTCCAGAGCCACCCTATCGACAACATTCTTGCGGCCTTCCTCCAGTACTATTCTTGTTGCATGACGTTGACCATAGGCAGTAATGGGTGGTTGGGGAACCCATTGGATGTTAAATTGGGTCGGGGCGGCACTTGGTGTCAGGATCGTCAGTCTCAGAGTATTTGACCCAGTACGAGTAAGCACATTGAATTTTTTAGGCTTTGGAGGGTGTACATTGGCAGGCATGACCTTTATCCCCGTTCTAATTGGGGTTGGCGATTTAACCTCTTTGGGTGGCAGCTTCCGAGTCGGGGTGGTTTGAGGACGATGGTCTCTAGTCATCAATTTTGTAGGAGTAGTTATTGCCAGAGATTTATGCCCCATTTTGAAATCAATTACCTCGACTTGCTTCTTGTGTTGGCGACTTTGAGCAAATTTAGTTAAGAACAGGGGGTTCTTCTCTTGGTTTACTGATTTCCGATGAGGCAGGGTACCAAAAGACGTTCCAACTCGAAGGTTTGGCAACGGGGGGAGTGACTTGTTTTTGTTATTGGATCTAATGATCACGGTAGTATCGCCTTCTTCCTCTTCTTCCTCTTCAATTCTCAGGGGCATATCGATTTCATCGTCGTGATGTCCATGGTGACCACCATTCTTACTCTTGATACTCAGTTGTCTACTCAGATGTTCTGAATGCAGAGCTTCTTCAATAATCAGCAACTGATCACCACCTCCAAGTGCCAAAATTGGTTTTCGATTAATTCCCTTAGCCGCCGCCGACGGAGGCAAGAAAAATAGGTCTTCAACTTCAAAGGGGTCATCTTCAAGTCGTTCATAACCTGAGCCATTATAAATCAATCTCCCTCTACTTGAGTTTGCCAGGACATCCAGGTCCAGGGTGGGTGATAATTCTGGCAGCAGTTGCGGCAGGGGAGCTAACTTTGGCGGTAACATGATTTGGAAGGGGATCGGAATTGTGTGAGCAGAATTGGCCAGGGGATGGATGTGGAGCTTTCTAGCAAAAGGTTGTTGACCCAAGTCTTGCCATTTCGACAGCAGTCTAGACCCGTCCAGCAGAACCAGGCCCATATCACTGCCGGTTCGTTTATGGGGCAGTCTTGAACGACGTTCAGGCAGAGCCAGTCTCAGGGATGACGGCAGTGACGGGACAAACATCGTCCTGGGTGATGGACTAAGCATAAATAACGGTGATGGTAATGACAATTGGGTCCTTAAACTAATATTGATATTTTCGGATACATGCAGGAGATGTGTTTATATTGTTCCTAAATCGGTTCGATATGGGCGTTTATGCAACTCATTAACTGAGCGGGGGGTGGGTCATCGAATGAGAACAAAGCCAATCGTAAACACAATGGCAAGTTATATATTGAGTTTACGAGGTGTTTGCCATTGATTACGATTTAACACGTATCAGTTTTGACTTAAATGTAACACATTGGTAAAAAAAGAAAAAAAAAGTGGTTTAGACTTCGTTCTCGACTTTAGCCGCCTTCCTGAATTGGAAGATTCATAACATAATGATCAGTCCCGAAAAATGGGTCAAGTTTTGTGAGTCGACAACTTGAATTAATTAAAGTAATTACTGGTGGCCATAACTATTACCACTTTTAGTTAAGCATCGGTGTAAATGAGTTTTAATAGTCCCCCTTAGGGACATTTCTTAACCCTAATTTCCTGTATATAGAAAGATGGGTACCTATAAAAAGTTCCTCATCGATACTAAAGAAAAAAAAAACTCAGAACCCTCGTGTGAATTGATTTGGGGCTAGACCCTCCCGTCGAACAACCCATGCCATACCATCTAGTAAGTACTTGACATGATGAATCTTTTTCATATGTATTTTTTCTGGCATCTCTAATGTTAGAGCTTTTCAGCTCGATGAATACAACCTTGACTAAATCTGATGAACCAAGACTAACCAATAGTGAAAACAAGATAATAATCGTATTTAAATTGTAGAATGGGCAACTGATATTAACTGTCTACGGGTGCCGCTCTATTCACTGGTTTATTGTAACGCTTCTGTTGGTGAGTGGTGAGTAGGAGTTCCCGTGGTAGTTACACACTACTGCTGTGTCTACGCACTGGATGTGTGGTTTATTATTCCCCACGAAACTATCCACTAAAACCACGATGCTACGTCTCCATCAGCCTTTAACAAGGATAGCTTTCCCCATTCACAACAGGCTAAGTACTCAGCTACCACTAGCTACCCAAGTGAGATTCCTTTTTAAAAAATCTACTCAAAAGCCGTCATCGCCAGTGTCGTCTTCATCATCGACGGCGATTGCCAAACCAATTACATCATCAAATACATCACCAACTACTTCCAGTGACGACCTTTCTCTCGTTGATGAAACCAAGGTTAATAATCATCCCATTCTTCGAAAATTACCAAAGTTTCTTCGCAAATATTGTGTACGGTTCATCGATGCTCCATTTAGCCATGTCACCTCGTTTCTTATCCTTCATGAATTGACTGCCATTGTTCCATTGATCGCTATTTGGTGGGGGTTACACAAGTATAACATTACTATCCCCTTGGATATGCCTCTGTGGGCAATTGATAAAGGCACCAAGATCATCGATAAGTCATTACAAGATTGGGATTTTACCAATGTTTCCTTAAATGACAAGGTAAGATTAATCATGGAAGGGGCTTATGCTTATGTCATCGTCAAGTTTTTGGCCCCAGTCCGAGTCTTATTTTCGTTATGGCTAATGCCATGGTTTTCTCGAGTTTTCGTTGAACCATTTACTCGAATCTTTAAAAAGAAAAAACTGCCTCAAAAGCAACCATTGCCAGGCAATGATCAACCAAAGCTTAAACAAGTTGAGAAGCGTAGACTTTAGAGAGATTTTAATAAAGGTTTAACTGTCGTGAATGTCTCTTCGTTATACCAAAGGTAATGCTATCATAACTAATCCAACGTCACCGCCAATTGCTCTTGTGTCCATGGGACAAACTCCTCCACCTTACCAATCCGTTGCTGTAATTTTAAATGTTCAAAGGCCCAATCAGGAACCAATCTCAGATTCACCAGAGGCATCACCAGTAATTCCCGATCATCAAAATCAAAGAATTCTGGCAAGTCCTTCAAGTCAGGTTGAGAGGCATATATTTGGTAATTGGCCAGGCTTTGATGGCATTGCTGCGAAAAAATCTTCCGATAATTGGGCAATTTTGTGTTGGGGTTACGCAATTCATCAAAGTAGGGATCGACCATTGCTTCAACACACAGCACCCGTTCAAGGGGCGAGTATTGTAACATCTTCAGCAAAAATTGCAAGGTATCCGTCAGAGTCTTTTTGAAAATTTTCAGCATTGGCGTGGGTTTCACTTGAGGAAATTTATTATCAGAGTAACCCAGATTCATATGTTTAATTTGCTCTCTGGATGGTGTCCCCAATACTCTCATGATTTCCACCAATTGATCAATCAGCAGTTCCCCTGGGAAAAGAGGTTGGCCCAATAATAATTCAGCCATGACACACCCCGCCAGCCAAACATCAATCTTAGTTGTATAGTTGGTGGCGCCAAAGATCAATTCGGGAGCCCGGTAATATCTTGAACAAATATAGGCAACGTTTGGTTCTAATGGATTCAAGATTTTTGCCGAACCAAAATCGCACAATTTTAATTCGCCTGTATCGGGATTAATCAATAAATTTTGAGGCTTAATATCTCGATGACATATGCCTTGAGAATGGATATAATTGAGTGCTCTCAACATTTGATAGGTATAAATTTTAATCTCCAACGGAGGCATGTATAACCGCTTCAGAACATAGTAATGGCTGGCTTTATACAAGGTTTCGGGAACAAATTCGAGAATCAAATTCAAAAATACCTCCTCCTTTTCATTTTGGGTGTAAAAAAAGTATTTCAAATCGGTAATGTTTCGATGATGAACCAATTTCATAATTTGCAATTCCCGGTTTTTATAACGTTTGTCTTGTAATACCCTCTTCATGGCACAAATTTCATTCAGGGGCATAATTGTGGTTTGAAAAACCACGCCAAACAGCCCATGTCCCACCATTTGCGATTTGGTATATTGAATTTGCTGGGTTTCCCCAGTATGACCGTTGGTAACCTGTTCACTGACAATTCCTGTTTTAAACATAGTTAGTATTCCCCACACATTAATCAATGAAAATATATGATATCAATAAAAAAGGTCAAAGAGTCTGCCCAGTAACAAAAGGTGGAACTAGTGGGTTATGAAGGTGGTACAGTGGTGGTTGAAAATGGGGGTGGGCAAAACTTTACTAGTAGGGGGGTTCGCATTTTCTTATATGTCGCGAGCGGGGCAGTCGGTCAAGGTCATGGAAAAAAAAACCAGCAAATGATGAGGAATGATTGAGAGGATTGGTGTTTACCACGCCATTGCCAATGGGGTGATTTGATGGGATTATTAGGAAATCATTCTTTAAACTTGCTTGGTTGTTTGATCCAAGTGCCCTTGTCCACGTTTTGTTGACGCAGAAGCACCAAAAGTTTGCGGGGCCCACCCATTCACGTGACTGCCTTGGTTTTGAGTACCTGGGGTATACATTACCAATGATTGGCTTATTCGTCATGCAGGTCACTGTTTTTTTTTTCTAATAAAGTATGTGACTGCGGGAACAAATTCGGGGCTACCAACCAAAGGATGCACCGATATCTCCACGTGATCCACCTTATTGTCATGTTGCACCTTCTTTGACCTAGTTTTGTTAATAAAATAAATTTTGGTGAAACAGATATACTTACCCACTTTTGGGGGCTTTTTCTTGAAAAAGCCTTTTCGTTGGTTGGTTACATTCAGGATCAGTTGATCAAACAGCTGTGCTCTGTGTAACGGGTGACCTTTTTCATGACGTTCTGGTGTCAGCGACAGCAGAGGTGGGGTAATATCTTCACCACCTTCTGAACCTCGTACAAACAGTAGGAATCTTGAAGCGATCGATCCATGATGATTCTTTGAGAATACCAGCAGTGATCGTTGTTGACTCAGCAGCGCCAGTGTAGTATAGTTTTCGTCGGCAACCACTTCAAATTTGCCATCGCCAAACGGGTTTCTGAACTCTAACCCATTAGTACCGGCGGTTTTCACCATTTCTTGTCGTTGACGTTCTCTCTCTTGTTGACGGAGTTTAATCATCTGGCGTTCTAATCTCTCTGCTCTAGCTAGTTCCTTTATCATCTCCAGTTTTGGTTTCTTTCTTCGACATCCATCGCCATATAATGGTTTATCCATGATAAGGTCTTTCAACACCGGGGTTGAAATCAGCGGGTTGTGGACATAGTTGGGATAGTACTTGGTGAGGCCATATCGTTGTTCAAGGAGGGCATAGTCAGCTTTCCGTATAAAATCTTCGTCCTTCATGGGTATTAGTTGAGGTGGTAGTGATAATGCAAGTAAATGGTAGGTTATTGAGGATGTGGGGTAGGAAGTTCACTACCTGGTTTGCTTCCTGCACCCCACGGGCGGATCTGCCTCATTCGGGGTACCAAGTGGGGGGAGTTATGGGGTACAACTCAACAAGGTTGTCGGAAAAGTTAATTTCACGGTCTCTTAATCATCATAATTACCTTTACTGAGTCTATGGTGGTATAACGATGGAAAGTTCCTCGAACTTTCCCTTCTACTTTTACTTATTTGATGATGATGCCCCACTTTATTTTTGTGTTTTCAATGTACATACACAACTGGGCAACTTTACAAGGTGAGTTGGTGCATAAGAACTTTAGTGACCTTTGATGCACAATCGGGTCCGGAAATTACGGTAGAGTGGAGGAAACAATATTAATAACTTGGTTTCTGGAATATATTTCATCGACATTACCGAAATGCACATGCTTTCGTGCGTCATGCGTGGGGTGGATGTAGGCAGGGTGTTTGCCAATAACGTTAAAATCCATGTTTGACACGCTGTAAACAGTCACCCACCACACGATTAGATTTCGGGGTGACGCGCAACAAACTTTGTATCGATAATTCCTAATATATATGCCATTGAAGGTTCCCATCTCAGTGTCTGATAAACTAACTCTAAAGGTTAGGAAAGGGTGGGGAAATTTGTCATTCACATGATGATGATTATTAACCACGTGAATCATCCTACTTATTCCATTTTTAGCAATCTTCTAGGTTGTTATCGTTTGTAATGATATCAAAAGGAATATGCCAGGAAGGTTAATTTATTGGGTAAAGTTACAATGGTGGGGAAACGGTTTCATACCTTAATAATTTTTGATCCAAGGTTTCTTTATAATATTAATCATGATACTTGGGTTTGGTTTGGGTACAGGTCAGTGGCATCCACCAATACAATAATGTCGAGATGGTATGGGTATGTCATTGCCATTATTGGTTAATAGATGGCTATCTGAGAACAAAGTGGCCATGTGAGAAAAAGGTTACATTGATAAGTAATTTCCAGTTTACATGAAATTCGGATAAATTACTTTAAATTTTTTTCTTAAAAGAAAATGTTGATGGATTCTATTTTACATGGAACCAGTTGGAAGTCATGATTTGAAAAGTCTCAGTCATATACCTAAGGTCATCGTCGTTACCATTAACATGATCATTTCTGTCCTGCGCTTACCTGTGGCCTTTTGTACCAAGTAAAACGGTTATCCGTTGTCTTGTTGTCTCCAATGTAGTTCCGGCTATAGTTGAAAATTTTGGGGGGTACTATTGGTAATCACGGATAAACCCTGATGTTGTTGAACCCCAGCAAATTTTGGCAATTAATATGATATGGTGGTAGGATACCTTCTCGGCCTCGATTAAGGGAAAATAACCCTAATCACTTTTAGTGGTTCCTCGTTGTTATTTGCATTTGATCGGAGCCATGATCGCAATTACCACTTGGTTGGTGATGTTCGTTACCGGTGTGTCAGCAATTGCCCCTCGTTGCCCCTCATATAGACCCCTATTTTTAATCCGCCACATATTACCTAATTAAGCGTTTATGGTTGAGATTATATCTTCAAAATGACGATTGCTGTGAACGTGTTGTCTATCTATCGGAGTTGGTTATCTTGCTCATCGATTATCATATCCGGAATGACTCACCTCGGTCTATTTCATTCCTTTTATCCATCTTAATCTCCACCCTATCTATCCTGTGATCCGCAATTTTCCGGAACTTCCACGGTATAATTACAATTTTGAGCTTTATCATTCGCCACGTGAAAAAGGATTTGTTGTGAATTTTTTTTTTTCTATGATAACCAATTTGGTTTTGTTTATTTGTCCCCTATCCCTTTAGCCAACAACTCTCGTAGCATTACCCCTCCTTTGTCGTTATTGCTGTTTTAGTCTATGATGGCAGTAGACGAAATTTTGGTATTACCCCTCCTTTACCAAACAACAAATTTTGACGCGAACACAGACGATGGTGGAAAAACCAATTGCAAGATAAATGGTAGATAAATTATGAACTCTTAGATGAATGTAGGCAATTTATTAATATATTATTCCCTTTGTTAATTGACGATTATTTGAAAGACATTTGATTGGCGTTATTGGTCTATTTTTAATACTTTAACCGAGAAATTTTTCACCTTGCTTGGTTGGTTATGTAATCGATGACCAATCCAACGGGTGATCGGACGGTTAATTAACCACAATATGTTGGAAAAGGAGGGGGATTACAGGGTCAATGTATTATCATCAATTGGTTCCTCGGATAACCCTTGATGTACGGGTGCCCCTTACCCGATTTGCCTATCTCTGTCTACTCTGGCCTCTACCTACTCGCTAGAGAATAACAAAAAAGAAATTACTATCCTTCCCCTCCTCTGACTCAAAGGAAAATTCTTCCCAACACACGCGGCTTGTATTAGTTTAGTTTGACAGGCGGGCTGGTTTTCAGTTCCCCTCTTTTTTTCGGATATATGCAGGAGGTTGTTGCTGAACAGCCACGGTGGCGATGACGATGAAAACATGATAATATCTCGATAACTTTGTATGTGAACCCCATATAATTTTGATATCAATAGATTCTTTGACTCTCGGTTAATATACCTACCATTTTTCTTAATGATCGCCACCATAGTTGTTGACATATTGGCCAACCTGTATATAGTCGGATTGCGGAACGACGATGAAGATACCCTTTGTGATCATGGGAGAACCATAGGAGGGGTACCGCCAAAGGTATAGATAGTATATAAACTGAGATAATTCACATGTAGTAACCAACTAACCATGGCTCTCGTCGATCGTAATCCTCAAAGAAACCCTTCAAGACTCCATTCTTATTTCGGGGTCCGGCCTACGATCGCTGATGCCCAAGGTCAACAATTTGAAGGATTAAATGTTCTTAATAAACCTCTGAAAGATTCAAGAGGGGTATTTGGTGGTAACTTGTGTGCTCAAGCCTTGGTGGTGGCGATGGAAACTGTACCTAAGGGATTTGTCCCCCATCTGCTTCATCTGTATTTTGTCCTGGCTGGTTGTGATGAAACCAAATGTTCATATTTGGTTGAAAGATTAGCCGATGGTAAGGTGTTTTGTAACCGATTGGTTAAGGTTAGTCAAGATGGCGTTCTTAAATATGTCGTCATGGTCAGTTTGACTTCAAAGAATCTGACTGCTGCAACTCGTCAACAATATGCTAAGGGTCAATCGGGACAACTGGGATTTGAATTCCAAGCCCCAGTTAACCTGACATTTTATAAATATAATCCTTCTACTATTGAGACGGTTCTGGATTATGATCATGGTCAATTGTTGCAACATAAATTCCCACCAAATTTCTGTGCTCCTCAATTTGAAGAATACGATAAACTGGCGGGAGAAAGAGATTTACTGTTTTGGATTAGAGTTAATGATGAACTGCCAGCTGATTCAAAATATCGCTATGCAGGATTTGGTCTGATTTCTGATTCGATTTACTTGACATCGTTATCTCGAATCTTACATTTACCTGCACACCGCGATCCAAGATTTCCAATCGGGCCCACTGGGGGGAAAAATGATCATTTCTTTAGCGTTCTGTTGGATCATGCTGTTTATTTCCATGACGATGAATTTGATCCTACCGATTGGACATTTGTGAATTTTAAGACTCCTCGGTTCTCAAACAACCGAGTGTATATTCAAGCGGGGTATTACAATAAGAAAGGTAAGATGTTTGCCCTGGTGGTACAAGAAGGGTTGGTTTTGTTTAATAAAGGCGCAGAGTTTAAAGCTAAGCTCTAGTGACGATTGCATTTTGGGAATTGGAAAGAAAGGAAAGGAAATATATAGTTCATTTTAATAATCATAATAATCATAATTCATTTTAATAAAAGGAAAATTAATAATCTTAAGACATGTTATTATATAGGCAATTTAATAATAGATGTCGGCTCGAACTTAAGCTTTAACTTTTGGTTGTGGCTCAATCATTCGGATAAATTATAATTTGAAAAAAATGTAAAATTTGAGGGAAATGTCAATTGACACAAAAACTTCCATCCAAGATTGATTAGTTTCTGATTAACAAGATTCACTACTATACCCTTGTTATACCATTATTTTTGTTAAACAAAAACCAACCATCCCCCTGATTCAATTTTCAAATCAATTGGTGGTAGTGATATAAACTAAATTTAAAACCCCCGTGGTAGCTTTAAGCAAAGATCGGATTAACTTTCATGCTAAGCTGTCACAATAACGGTAATTGATGGATAGGATAATTATGTGATCATCCCTTCGCCTCAAGTTGTCAAGATTTACCTTGGGAAGATAGGGGGTAACTTTATCTCTGGTGCCGAACCGATGGATATTACAACAAATCATGGTTGTATCCTGTCTGTTTGGCTTAATACCACCAGCTTTTACAATCGTCGTAAATTTAGATTTTATCCGAAAACGATAATGTAACCTTCAAACCGTCTTTAATCATCGATAACGGTCGTAGAGCCACATGCATTTTTTAACCGAGATATATGCAGGAAGTGTTCGGGTGAGAAGGTTATAACAGCCACCAGAAGAACTAGTTTAAACTAATGGACAATCTTGACGCTGTATATGCAAATGTTGACGGGTGTATACTAGAGGAGAGGCTTTCAGTTATTGATATACTGGCAGATGATAGGGGACAGCATCAGTTGATTGGCAAGTACCCATTACAAGTTCCAATCCCTGGGGCCCGAGGGGTCTACGGCGGGGAATTGGTAGCTCAAGGGGTGAATGCTGCTTGGGAGACGGTTAATAACAAAGATTTCCTGCCCCACTCTGTCAAAGCATATTTTATTAAAGCAGGCACCGAAGTACTGGTGATGAAATGGGTGGTTGAAGAAATCCTGAATACAAGAAACTATGCTAACCGATTAATTCATGGCTATCAAACCCATTCCAATCAGTTGGTTATAACCGTACAGGTATCATTTGTGAGAAATAATTCTCTGGCTACAAGAGATCGGATTGGGCATAAGAATGGTATCAAGCCATTAGCATGGCAACAGACACCGATGAGATATTTCAACATGTATAAGGATAGATTGCATGAATTACCTCATCTTGAACGTCATTATAAACAAGTGACTTTAGTTCTTCCCCCGGAATATTTTCAATCGGACTATAATCTTGATTTGACAAAGACGGGCGACTATGACCTTGGATTTTTCTTGAAATATTCAAGTAATCTTTATAAGGCAAAGGATTTTTTTAAGGCTAAATTTGAAGCGTTAATGTTTTTATCCGATTCGATGTATTTGGCATTGGCCATCAAATGTTTTGGCATTCCAGTAAGTGGATTGAATGATGACCAAGTTGCAATTGATTATGACTTTTTAACTATGAGATACTTTCGGGTGTCATTAGATCATAACGTGTTTGTTCATGATCAAGACTTTGACCCCTGTCAGTGGATGTTCGTTGGCTATCACTTTACCGTGTTCCAAAATGATCGGATTTTGTGCCATGTCACCTTCTATGACTTAACAGGTAAGGTGGTTGCTCTGGTTATTCAAGAAGGATTGGTATATTTTGGAGAAAAGATCACCAATCGGGCCATTGAGAATCTGAACAAGGGGAGTGCTTCGAAACTTTAGTATCGCTGAAGATGAGGGACAAGTATTTATCGGAAAAAACAATATAAAATAAAAATATCGACATGGCGAATTATTCAAAGTGGAGGACCAGATCGCCTCCTTCCAATGTTCCCGTAAATAATGATCATCTCCAAGGTTTTATTCAGACAATTAGTTATTATTGTCTGAAAGATGAAAAAATTATCATTGTGTTGAAATTTTAGTTATTGTATCCAAAATTAATCATTGTGTTCTATTCTCGTGTACAATTACTTTCTCTTAATGATGCCCATCCAATAAACCCCAACAAGGATTCCTAATTTGGAGGTTGAATCAAAACACATCATGAAGATAAAGTAATTAACACTGTCGTTCTTAACCCTGAGCCTCAATTCACTCCCAAGGGAAATATATTTATCATCAAGCAATTTCCACTACAATGTGTATTTTATTTATACAAGAAAGCAATCTTAGTTAGATCAATCATCAAAAACCGTTTTAATTGTCTGGTAGTAATGTCGACTTTACCACTATGGAAGAAATAATATAGTCCAACATTTGTAAAGGTGATCCACAGTTTTTAGGAGGAGACAAAGAAGTTCCAAGCTCAGGCGTTGAACACCTACTCACCGTAATAGGAACAATCCCGATATTTTCTACGTTCATGATAATAAAACTGGTGCATGACAAGGATTCCCGAAATCGACCTAAACTGCAAAGTGATTGTGCATTGACAATGACAGAATTGTACCTAGTCGCTTCAAGATTCATTGTTTCTGGGGTTGGTTCGCGAAATTAGGTTAACTTCCGGGCTACACCCGTCTTTGAGACATCATCAACGTTATAAAAAATCAAGGGTAAGAATTGATGTTAACTAATTAATGCTACCAATTTATGGTGCCATAAAAACACCGACAGCAATACGAATACCAAGAAACCATAACCAAAGAAGGCTTAAGCGGGGTAAAACAGCAAGGCTAGAACTTCTATGTCAAGCTAAATTTATTTATGCGGGTAACTTCGGGTAATCCATCAACCACCGAACCTACCCTCTCTATAACCAAAACATTCGTAAATATAGTCAAATCGGAACAAGAAAGTAAAAGGGCGATTTCAACAACAAACCTTACCCAATAATAATTTAAAGGTATATTATAAAAATAGAGTACATAAGATTTTGCATGTTTGGTAAAAAAATATCATGCATGGTACTGATGATTTGTCGCTAGACTAATGCAAGATTTATCGTAAATCCAAATTAATAATGGCGAAAACCTAGTCATTCCAATCGTAATCATATATCCAACACGACTTAGAGGGTTCACATATCCCTTAATAATTATTTCCTTCCATTTTATCACTTCGTTGCCTCATGAGGCGTCATCGTTACAACCATGTTAACGTAACAATAATAGCCTGTGATTGTTAATAACAATGGCTAAAAAATTGAATAATATCATCGCGACTTCAATTAGGTTTCGTGGTTGGCTGTTAGACGAAGAAGAAGACTTGGCGATGACGTCGAAAATAACAATGTTAAGAATATAATCGCCGTTAACCAAAATCCTTACCATCATCAGGGAAAACCTTAAGCAATCGAACCCCGCTACCTTTTTAGTCATTGCTTAAGAAAATATTCCGTCAACTTCAAACTTTTCTTGCCAACATTGCTAATTGTAATGCCAGGTTAAGCCAATAAAATTTGTAAACATCCCGCGACACGTACTAGCAAGATTTAACAATAGAGTTATGAACAATCAATTGCGGCCACCATAATCTCGACCTGCAGGCATAATTACGAATAGTCATGTTCAGGACTTTATGCAAATCTGCAATTGGTATATAAGTCACCAGTAGCCTGTGATCTCAACTCAACATCGTTGATTATGAGAGTCCCTTCCCTTGTGGCAACAGCCGCTTCGATAACGGCAGTAGCTGGTCTCACCATTACTGAAAACACCGTTGTTGATGGCACTATTGACTTGTCCGTAGGTGACATCATCATCAGTCCCAATGTTTACTATCTGATTTTCAACAATTTGGTCACCGCTATCGTTGGGGGCTTAAATGTTGGTTCTGGGGGTGGCTTTTACCTTACTTCCGACCAAAACATTGCTGGGTTGCAAGTAGCACTCGCCGGGGTTATCAATTCCATCCAAAACGACGGTACCATCGCTTTTAATGCCGTCGAATCGCTTGTTTCCCCCAATATTGCCCTTGCCGGTGCTTCATTCACCAACAATGGTCAATTCTTTATTGGTGGTGACGGGTCGGTGGTGCCTCCTCCCGTTATTGCCATTACAGCCTTGCAATGGAACAACAACGGTTTGATCTCCATCTATCAAAAAACTCGTACAAGCGATGCTATCGTTCTTGGTCCTCCTCTTGGTGACTTGAACAATAATGGGGACATTTGTATCTACAACCTGGTTTGGATTCAAACCTCCGCTATCAAGGGTACCGGTTGTGTCCACATCTTAGGTGATTCGTTGGTAAACTTCAACTTGCCCTTGACTCCTGTTGATACCACCCAAGTCTTCTACATGGAAGATTCGACTTCGGAAATTGTTGCTCTTTTGACTCCCGCCGCCAACCCTTACACTGTCGCCGGTTTCGGTAACGGTAACTTCATTGGGATGACCATTGCCATCATGTGGTGGAATTATAATGCTGGTACCGGGATCTTATCCCTTTCCAACGATCCTCTTGGGATCTTACCTGCGCAAAAGTTCAATATTGGTCTTGGATATGACAACAGCAAGTTCCAAACTGTTTCCCATTTGTTCCCAGGTTTGTCTTTGCCTCTCGGTAACAATGCTATTGTATACAACGGCGCCCCTCCTAATGCTGCTCCTGCAGTTTGTGGTGCTTGTACCTCGACAGTCACCCCTCCTACCTCAACTGCTTCGTCGTCATCTTCCACTGCTGCTCCTTCGTCGTCGTCTGAATCGTCTTCTGCCGCTCCTTCGTCGTCGTCCGAATCGTCTTCTGCCGCTCCTTCGTCGTCGTCCGAATCGTCTTCTGCCGCTCCCTCGTCGTCATCTGAATCGTCTTCTGCGGCTCCTTCATCTTCCGACTCATCTTCAGCTGCTCCTTCGTCTTCTGAATCTTCGGCTGCCCCTTCGTCTTCCGAATCTTCAGCTGCCCCTTCGTCTTCCGAATCTTCGGCTGCTCCTTCGTCTTCCGAATCTTCGGCTGCCCCTTCGTCGTCTGAATCTTCGGCTGCTCCTTCGTCTTCCGAATCTTCGGCTGCCCCTTCGTCGTCTGAATCTTCGGCTGCCCCTTCGTCTTCCGAATCTTC